>JAGGAV010007848.1:0-42894 GCA_017657295.1 Termitomyces sp. DKA64 | reverse complement strand
ATACAGGACTGGAGGAAATGTTCTCCACCAGAGCAGTCACCATCATACACATCTGGGAGTGCAGGATAAGGGATCTGTACTCAGGGGTTTACTGGAGCTGCTGGAAGGACTACCAGAGCTGTCAGGGATGGTTCCACAGCTGGGGAGGGCACAGAGGTAGGGGGCAGGCACTCTAATAATGCCTGAAGGGATTGGGAAATGAGCTCAGTGATTTGGCAAAGGGTGGAGAGTTCAGTCATGTGATGGGTAAGGGAAGATTGGGTCAATTGCACCTGGCTCTCTAGGTGTAGCAAGCAAGTCCAGGCCTCATCCTGAGGGGCTGGGGCCTCTGAGGGAGTGTCTGAGTTGGCAAGCTAAGACATAGAATTCTGCAGGTGCTTAAGTATGATAGAGGAGGAAACAGATAGGGGGCTCAGAGACTCCATGCAGACTATGAGGGGCTTCCAGACCAAGATTTGGAGACTTGTTCTGCTATAAGGGTGACTTCCAGGAGTGACAGCTAAATCATGCAGCTAGCAGAGAGGAATCCAAAGTATATTAGAAATGGTAACCAATGATACAAATAGTAACTAATCACCTAGCAGAGGGGAATCCAAAGAGAACAAGTCTAAGGATCCCTGCTGCTTGGTGTGGTGCATCAGTGAGTGGCAGAGGCATGGGAATGACTATACAGAGACTGGAGCTAACCCTAACCTCAGGAAAGTGCTCAACAAGGGATTATGGCCATTTTCAGGGGTTTCTGGAAAAGGAGAATGACCCCTGGAGATCTCCAGAGATCTTCAGAGCACTCCAGAGGTGTTGAACAAGCCTCAGAGGAGGGGAGTGGGTCCAGGAGAGTTGGTGTAGATTGGGCATAGAGGTCAGAAATGGAAGTCCCCCAATAGCAGGTGTTGATCAAATCAACAAACTTCTTTAAGTTGGTTTCCTTATTAATTCCCTCCTCATCTGCACAGTGATCAAGGTCATCATCAATACCAGCCTCAATCTGGTCCCAGATACAGCTGTTGTCCAGATGTTGAGCATGGCCCTTTAGCATACAGTTCAATGAGCAAAGTTTCTGGTAAAAGTCCCACAACAATCTGTCCTCCTACTTGAAGTTCAAAATATCTTGTTGCATGTGGCATTGCCACCCCTCCCTAAGGTAATGCTTTCCAATGTTAGTAATTAAGTTGTTGAAGGACAGTTTACTGAGCTCAAAGAGATTAGAATTAATATAGTCTGCAATATGTGTGTTGTGAAAGCATGTGAAAATGATCTCACCTATTCTGCCACTGCAATCTTCTTTGACTTGAGCACTCCACAGCATACACAGGCAAATTTGAAGAGCATTTTTGACTTCAGATTGTCTTGTTTCAATGTTGGCAGTTTGATACCCAATGGTATTTCCAAAATGGCATCTCCTGTAGTCTTTGACACAGAACTGGCAGTGCAAGAGTAGATGACTCTAAAGAACATTTAGATGGGAGCAAGGGACTAGAATGACTGTGCTGATCTCAAGAAAACTCTACAATTGGGAATTTCAGTGATTTCAGTTCTGTCATGTCCTCTCTGGATGGAGACCACAATGTCAATGGCAATAAAACTTTGTGATCCTGGCAAGGTCTTCCATCTCAACCCTCTCTTGAATTGCACATCATGTGTGGAGTGGGGTTGAATGAAGACATAGTGTTTCCTAGAATCATTAGTCAATATATGTGTTCCTTGACCCCAATCAAATGTCTATGGCACACAGCCAAATGGGGTAAATGGAAGCAATGCTAAGACTGAATGAAAAATGTTGTCAGCAAACAGGTTGGACATAATGAACTATGTTGGACAGGTTTCAATGTGGTTATTCCACAATTCAATAAATGTCATTTGAATGAAAGACAAACATCAATGAGTGATGACGTGGCACGGTTACAGTTGACCTGATGTTGGCTGTTCAAAAAAGTGGAAGCCTACTCACTGTAGGCTCACTAAGATACAATTCACATACAAATAGAACAGAAACAGCAGGTCAAGATTGAGAAACAAGTATGAATACAAGCAAGATGACTGAATGAAAGACAAATGTCAATGAGCAGTGACGTGGCATGGTTACAGTCAACCTGATGTTGGCTGTTCAAAAAAAAGTGGAAGCCTACTCACCGTAGGCTCACTAAGATACAATTCACGCACAAATAGAACAGAAACAACAAGTCAAGATTGAGAAACGAGTATGAATACAAGCGAAATGATTGTATGAAGTCAAGTTTCTCGGTCCAAAGTCCGACCCTGAAGTGGTATGTAAGCGACATGCTTACAAAATACTGTTTTATTCTACGGGTAATATATTCTCAACAACCTTATTTGAGGTGACTGAGGACTAAAACACTGTTTCATTTCTGCACAGGCACTTGACAAACAATTTCCATTTTGAAATGGGTGACCTACCCAACCTGACATGATGGATTGTGCATGTGACCTCCCCCTTTACTCTGGGCAGAGCGCAGGTGGGAGAGGAAGAAGGGAGTTGAGCTGCAGTGTGGCCCCACCAAGTCATGTGATGATGGTACAATAGGACCACAATGTGCAATGCAACCTGTATGGTTGCATAAATTTTTCCACAAGGCATGATACCATAGTATCTGTAGTACCTATGCAGATGGCTGGACCCAGCCAAGTTAGTGGCAGAGGATCAAGGGAACGGCCATCGGTCCATCTCCACCTTTTATAGTCATATCCTGAGATAGGTAGATAGAAGTTTGCTTGAGTACTTCGAAAATTATAAATGATAACATAGAGCGATAATCGTGTCATATACTATACAAGCTTCTTCACTCATCGATCAGCTGCGTCTCCTGGACAATCAATCAGACATATCCCGAAATTGCCAACATCATACGTACCTGAAGCCCTGGCGGCCCCTCCACAGGCTGGGTTTCTACTAGATTCAGATCCTGTGTCTCCGGTGTAGGGTCAGTCATTACGACATCCCTATCGACCATCTGAGAACTCTGCGTTTCATTGACACAAGCCACAGCGACGCCTTTCTTCGGCTTCGGCTTCTCCTTCTCCTTCGGTTTAGACGGTCCCATACCAAAAAGCGTAGTCTGCCGTGTCAAACCTTTTTCTTTTGTTGAAGGTTTGGCGAAAGGTCCTATAAGCACAGCCTTGCGGGTCAGAGGCTCATATCCCATGATATTAACAAAGGAAACGCACGTTTTGAGTGCATGCCGGCTTCAGACTCATTTGCACTAACCTTCTCGAAAAAGCTCTCACTTTTTTGTAATGTCTTCCCATTCGCGTCCGCCTTCCTTGCAAATGGATTGCGCACCTCTTGACCAGGTTTACGCGCAAATGGATTGACTTCTCCGTATTGACATTAACCACCCATCCACAATGATTAAACACAAACTAGCTTACTTTGTTTAGGCGGAGGTGTTTGGAAGCTGGATTCAAAATCCTCAACCTCAGTCCTCTTGCGTTTGCCGTCTCCGAATGAACACACTGAGGCTGGAATATCTACGTCATCCGTGGAAGGAGGTACATCTATTGAAAGAGCCAGGCTTGAGGACGGGGCAACAGACCTATAGCGTGTCGTTTCGACCACAGGCATCGTCACCCTCGTCAACTTCGGCCTCTCAATAGCAGGTGGTGGTCGAACATCACAGAGTAGATGCATCCTCGAGTTTGCAACTGTATTTGTAGCAGCTTGAATTTCACGAAGAGGCGGGTCGGGCTTCAACCAACGTCTACGTTTATCCCGTGCAGCGACGAGCCTGTCTTCGTTTTCCTCTCGATTGGCCTTGAGAATCGCAATCCTCTCTCGTAGCCCGACGAGGTGATAAAAATCGGCAATTTTTATTGCTGAATCGAACGATGAGATGTTGTGCAGCAGCTTGGTGAGCTCGATAGCACGGGGAACATTGTCAGCTTTGCAGGCGGCTTGAATAAGCATGATGAATTCCCTGTCCATCACATGCTCCCGCTTTAGGATGTCGTCACTTGTAAGTTCCTCGTCAAGGGAGTCCAAAGCTATTTGGACAAGAAGTGATTCACGTTCAACACTACAATCAAGGAGAAATTAGATTGTTTGGGGAAGAAAGATGATTCTTACAACTCCTCCTTCGGTTCGTTAAGCCTGAAGGGTATCCGTAAGGGAAGTTCCTGAATAAGTGGACGCGGGAAACCAGGATGTTCTTGCCTTCCCTGTAGTAACGCTAGTCATCAGACAGGAATCTAAGACTAGTCCGTAACTACGCGCCTTGAGAATAAGACACATGAGATTGCTCTCAGTAATACCAACCGGCCAGTAAGATTCATCTTTTCCCTGACGTCGTTCAAGCAGATTGGTATCCATAACCCTCGCCCAAGAAGCATGATGCGGTATCCGGAACTTCGTGAGAATATGTACATAGCCTGCACTGTCATACATTGCAGGGGCCTAGAATGGCTGGTCAGCACACAGTATACATATGTCGGATAGCTAGACAACGAACCCCTTGGTCAGTCAGTCCTATCCATCTGAGAGTATGTCCTTTAAGAAGGGGAAGCACATCCCGCTGCTTCACACTGAAATCCTCAAAATTGATAATTGAATACGAGAGGTTCTGCGAACCTAAAGATTAAATTATCAGGTTCTGACCACTCTCACGAGGCAGCGAAGTCATACCATCTATCGTTGTCGCCCCAGCCCGATGCACGACAAACACCCACTCAGGACCAGCAACCATCGACACGAAATCTCCACCAAGGCCCAATATTCTCCTCTCTCTCCCTGTCCCAGTCAAAAACGTCAGATCTCCCTCCGACGTAGCAACCACGACATTTCCCCACCCCTGCAAATCGGGATCGTCCGAATGCCGTAAACTGCTGGAGGGCCGCGTACCGCCCGCTGCAACCCCTAGCACTGACGTTCCTGGACGTTTGAGGAGATATGTCCAATCACCCTGTTTAGTCCATGTGCCGTAAGGTTTGTACAATACCTGCGCGGGATGTTCATTTTCTGGAGGGCAAGCGAAGACAGCACCACGTTCGCCTATGAAGCGAGTTAGTCACAAAGATAAGAGAGGCATATTTGAAATCTCACCAAGATATCCGAGGTCATATTTGAAGTTATCATTAAAATGATATGATTTCCGTGCCGAGCGGTCAAAGAACTCGACATTCATGATTTGATGGGTGTCTTGGTCTGTAACTTCTATGACACCCAACGTGTTGTATGCTAAGCACAACCCAAGCTCAGAGATAGGGCCATTAGGACTAGAGATATGTCATACCGAGATACCTCTTCCTGTTCTCCATTGGGGTGGAACCAGGCTGGAAAGGGGGTTGGGCTTTCGTAATGCTCACTAGAATGTGTCATACTTTGAGGACTAGGTGATTGACAGTATAGGCTCACCCATCTCTTTCACTAAACCATCGGTCTTCTTTACTAATTCAGGATTGTCCTGTAAGCCCCCTCCTAGGTCGTCGATTATCCAGTCATCATCGACGTCACCATAGCCAGGATCAGGATCAGTGCTGTCATCGGCTTGTAACCCAGCGCCAGAACTAGCGGCTTCTGCAATATCGTCGAAGAGGTTACTCTTGGGTCGCGCTGTGGTTGTCGCGGCAGCAGTGGTTGCAATTGACCGCCTGACTGGGTCGGGGTAAGTCTCTAATATTGGTTTGTGCCAGCGGCTGAAGCCTCCCTCCGTATCCGTCCAAGCTAGCAAATTGTCTTTGGGTGAAAACGCTAGATGGGTTACGGTGGCTCCCGGCGTTGCAGGATGGCTACAACAATTTCATCTTGATTCGCGTCAAGTAGTGAGAAGGGTATATACCTAGCAATGAGTCGTCTCGACTGTATTGACCATACGTGGACCTTGGAACGACATGCGCAAGCGAGATATTCACCGTTCACAGAGACAGCAAGCGCTGTGATGGGCCCGGAAAGGTCTTTGTCGGAAAAGGAGGTCGTCCTAGACCAGTCCGTCCGGGATACAGTCACAATCTCTGAAACGAATTATGTCAAACCATAGAAATGGACAACTTTAACCACTAACCATGAGTTCTGGAAGCGGCGTAAAAATGCTGGCCGGATGTGTGCCAAACTGCTGAGCAGTCATGGGCATAGTCTGGTGACCTGGAAAGGAAACTCAATAACAAGGTAAAAAAGAAAAAGGAAATGCAAACATGGGGTTCCCGATAGCAGGGATCAGACCCTCGATTGTCGTTTCGATCTGAGGCTCTTCATTCGATAGGTTCCATACAATGACCTTTCCATCCGCGCCAGAAGTTGTCTTGCAGTCTAATTAGAAGGATGATATCTTCATCGATACATATGAAACATACCAATAGTGGGGAGCTTGGATGCCATGTTACTTTTCGTACACTGCCGACATGCCCTGTCAGCTGCTTAATTATCTTGATGTCTTCCAGATCTACAATTCTAACATCGAAATTCCTACAATACCGTGAGTTCGTTTGGACCGAGAAAAACAAGTGGCACAGACTCAGAGGCGATGGCTACTCTCTTGCCCTCTGAATCAACCGCTAATGACCGAATCGCCACTCCATTGGCATCCCACACGTGCCCAGTGAGTTCCGACTTATGCTTGATGTACTGCCTAACCGTTGAGTCTTCACTCCCAGATAGCCAGCCATCGCCCTGGGCAATAGCATAGGTGATATTAATATCTTGATATCGAACAACGACGCACCGAAGCTGCCACTGCTGTGATCGATTGGTCTGCCTCAGACGCAGTCATAGGTTCCTGCTCGACACCCTCGCTCATTTTCCATATTCGAACTAGACAATCTTGCCCTCCCGTGTAAGCATGACTGTACAGTCGCCTGAGCGTATTCTTACAGCTGAGCTGAAATGGACTTACGTTCCATCCTTGGAGAACGTCAAACAAGTAAGCCCAGACTCATGAGCTGGGTTGGTGACGAGATTAGCCATAAGTGTCAAGAATAAATGACAGCAAGTCGTGGTTCAACGACGCGTACAAGTTTGGGAGAAAACACGCTCGTCACAATTACGATCACGCGTCCGTGACAGCTTTGCCGGTGTTTGCCCTCGTCCCGCCAATTTTCTGCGATTGTCCGTACGTGCATGTAAAAGGTGTAGCTCACTCTCAGCCCATCCTTTATCTCTCTTTATGAAAAGTAGTCTCATGCTTATGAAGAACTGTTGATCGTGCAACTTTATAGGGGAAATGATCCTCTTCGATGCCTTCGCAATGCCTTCGTGAGTAACCAGGGGTCAGCGCAGATTTGCCACTACTGTACTCTCAGCTAGCCATACTGACATAGAGTTGAAGTGAAATCTTGGTGACATCCATATTCTCCTCCAGCCTAGGGAGGAGCACTCATTCATCATACATCACTCGAGTAATTACTGTTTGAGCCAACGCTGTGCTAGAATTGTAACGCTGTTGTCCAGTGCTTCGCAACGCGACACGAACAAGAACTAGAAACGGAATTATATTGCCATGTATCTGTACTCAGTGCGTAAGTACATACCTAGAAACGGAGTGGATAAGCTTAAGGACCGGTATTCTATGCAGTGCGACTACTGTAGTTAATGATCACGTGTGCGTATCGTAACAAGAATGTACTAGTTGAAAACCAAGCAAATCGAGTTAGGCTGGACCAATGCCGTACGATGCAAAAAGCTGTGAGTGCTGGTCGTATTGTACCTGCCGGTTACCCCTTCTTGACGTCTTCCTCAGCGGCCAACCTTGACATTATTGTCCTTGGCACTTGATGTTCTCCCTCAATACATACCACAATAAATCTGGACGCACAATCTCATGATATGTTCTTGGACGACCCGATGCAGCTACCAAGTAATTGTTACAGAACTGTCTCCTTGCTCTTGGAATCATTCCTAAGTATCACTTGGCGCTTCATTCAACAAATGATGACCCAACTCGCACGATCGTCACAGGTATCCGATGGACAGACGTGTATGATACTGCTCTCTCTTATGGCAATGAGCGCTCATTGTATATATAGCAGATCCGCCGATATAGATCTACATCGCGGCCTCTATTCTCTCCTTGATCCCTCAACGCCAGGCTCTATGTAAACCCCCTCCGTGACTCCATTATCCTCCGAATCCCTTGTCCGTATTTTTTTTGTCCATGAGTTCGCTCCCCGACCCTCTCTTTCCTCTCATCTGTATCTCGGCCTGCACAACGACTCTGACTTCAATCTTCTCAACGCTCGTCATCACTACGCTCATCATCACTGTATCACCAACCCTATGGATCCTACCTGCACTTTTTCTATTCACGGTCGCTCACCACGCCGTGACCATTCTCATGCGACTGGATCCCTCCGCCTCTTTTCACTTCCCAACCTTGCTATGTATTGGGTCCTGACCTGCCTTTGGGCAGCAGGATGTGCTACATTCATTGCACAGTGATGTTATTCAGAGGGCGACTAAATAGGATTGTGCCGCGAGGAACCTGGAGTGTGATTGTCCCGTGCATTTGTGCTTTGTTGGAATGCATCCTCATGGGATCCATAGCGACACTGACGTGGAAAGAGCGGAAACGGATTCGCTACGCAGACAAGTGGAAACGGAGACCGGGACGCTATTCCCCCTTCTTAGCACAATGGGGGTAAGTGGTTATTCAGTTGTATACCCGTGGTACTCAATCGACCCGTAGACTTGGCCCTCGTTTGGGAAATAGAATGAATGTTGCCTCGTTACCTCACTAATTGACGAAAAGTCTCCTATACCGATTTGGCTGTGTGGCCTCCGACCGGGTGTATGTCGAAAGAACTTTCTACGCAGAGAAATTTTATACCCTCATTCTATAATACCATCACCCTCCGACAACCCATTATGGTAGAACTCCCCGATAGCCTGATGTATTCGTGAAGAACTACAGTACTAATGTACACTATAGACAGCTATTTAACCAACAACGAATGTTCAATTGTGGACCTGCAAGATTCCATCATCGTCGGAATCATCACTATCATCATCGCCATTGTTTTCTCGCTCTGGCTTGGCCAATACCATGCTATTCTTGTCCTCCTCATCGAGCTCCTTAGCATCAGCTACCGGTAACTTTGCTTTATCAGGTATTTCCTCCTCCCCAGGTGCGCTTGAAGTAAAAGATTCAGCTAGAGAACTTACAGTGGTAACGGCCATATCGAGAACAGCCTCCACCCTCTTTCTCAATGGTTCGTTAGAACTGGTAACCTCCTGAGAAAAAATATTATCAGAATCATGGAGAGTCGGATGAGTAGTATGCGCATACCAATGTTAGAAGGTTGATCTGAGCATCTGCCTCATCAAGCCGAACGATCAACCAAGGATCGTGACTCGAGCCTTGCTCGTGATCAGCTTCATCGGAAGTATCGGGCATATGGAGCTCGACCTTCCCAAAGTGAGCCTCCAGAAACATCACGAGGCGCTGGATACGAAGGAAAGGCGAAGCGTCCTCGACATCGGCATGTGGGTGCACATGCGAATGGGAGTGAGAATGCGGCTGGGTCGTCACTATGAGGCAGTCCATCAGAATGAAGGATAATATATAGATGGAACACAGACATTTGACGGATGCAGGGCTCTTGTCGATTCCTGTGATAAGAGCCAACGTGGAGTCTGCGATCATATCGTTGCTGGCGCTTGACTCCCACTCTATGGTTAATTCATGATCACGGGTCTGCTTGACGTCCACACTGCCCATCACCTACCGAAATCGGCTTCTGTATCAGATACGATGCAATGACAATTCCAGTAAATCATCGCTCACCCGCATTGTTGGAACACCATCTTTATCCAGCCCCTCTTCGACGCTCCCAAACATACCTTCTAGATGCCATCGGACGAGGTCCCACCTCACCCCGAGAACAATTTTCTGACGTTGTGTCATCGTGCATGTAGACAAGCCCGCAAAGTCCCTGAGATCGCGAGGATCAAGAAGTGTGTATGAATAATCCTTAGCGACCAGCAAACCAGATAAAATATCGTTCGCTTGTGGTGGTTTGTCGGCAAGAGTTCCGATTGCCTGCCAAGAGACATGGTTATCAAAATAAACAGGCGGAAGATGAAGACTGGATCAGCTCACCTTGGCTACCCTTTCACCACGGAACGAAAGGTTCAGAGTCTCTAAATTCCGTGGTGTATGGATTTTCACGTCTTCATCGCGTTCCTTATATCGTGATGCCATGGCACCGCGTAGACGAGCCATTGCATTTTGTTCACCATGTACGAGCACCTCGAGTGAGCGACGTAAGATAGTTTACTATGCAGGACATGAACGACAGACTTACGACGTGCTGCGCCTTGACGGCCTCAATAAATTCGGAGTTCTGGGAATAGTCGACATGCGCACTAAACGAGATGTAATCGACGGATATCTTCCGAGAGATTGTATTGCCCTTCAGACCGACAAAATCTTCGGGTTCATTCATGATGTCCTAAGAGTGGAATGTAAGCTTCTCGTGTTCACACCATAACCGATCAAATCGAAGAGGGTGGGAGGCAGGAAGTCGAAAGGCTCTGAGCAGAGTAACCAATGTCGAGAGAGAGAAACAGGATGTCCATTGATCAGGGTATATACAGGAGCAGTGTACGTACGTATATAAAGCGATCCAAAGGATGACATATCACTCACCCTTGCTAGTGTGCCCTCAATGGAGTAGCCAGTGATGATCAGGCCATTACGCGAATCTGGAGCCCAATACTCAAACAATTCTCGACTTGGCCCAGTTTGCATAAAGCCAGGGCTTGCAAGGACAACACACGGGGGACCTTCAGCGATTTTCTTCTCCCATCCACGTGTTTGGGGCACATGCGAGATATACCTAAGAGCGCGTAAGTACAACTCAAAGTAGCAAGTTGAGCATGGAGCTTGCTTAAAAACAAAGGGATTGTCACGTTTCGCAAATCTTGTCCGAATGTTGGAGTTCATGGTATGGATGTATGTTTGATATACAGCCATACACTTCCGAGCCAAACTTGAAGCATAATAGATCGGGACATTGTGGAGATCAGGATGAGCCTTCCAATATTCGTCTAGGACAAGGAGGAGCTCTTGCGCACGGCCCAAAGCGAATGTAGGGAGGAGAACATGGCCCCCTCTTTTGATGATGGCGTGCACGAGGCTTGTGAAACGCTGCTCCTTCTCCTCCCTGCCTTCCAAACTTTGGACTCCATACGTACTTTCTACTATGAGAACGTCGGGGCGTATAGGAGGTAATTCGGCTTTCACAAGATGTCGGTCCTCCTCGCGCGAGTAGTCGCCTGTGTAAAGTATTTTGAGGCCGGCGATATCAATGAGATACATACATGCTCCGAGGACATGGCCAGCGTGGTAAGGGGTGAAAGAGACTCCGGGACAGACAGTGATCAGTTGATGTGCCGATACTGGGATGATAGAGGCTAAAGACATTGTCATGTCCAATGGTGTGAAGAGAGCTTCCGACGAGGATGATCTGAAACTATTGAGCGTCTTGTACTTTCATACGAAGGATTAAATATACCCCATCCGAACATAGTCCTGCATCATGAACTTGTGAACTGCTTTAGTTGGGTGAGTCATGTAGACTTTACCCTTGCCGTCTCTAAAACTAGTCTTGGTACGAATGTCAATACGCCATCGAAGTAGCAAAGCAGAGTCGCACTTACTTTCTCGGTAATATATGTCAGAGCTGCGGCATGGTCTAAATGGAAACTGGATAGGGTTGTCACTTCCAAGATGTAAATTCAAGACAAATGGAGCGTACTGTGTTATCAGGATAGCATCCACCGTACTCCAATCTAGTTCATCAATGAAAGGCAGGGAAGCCATGCCACTGTACGCTGGATGGACACCGGCATCGCAGACTATTGTCCGTCCACGGTATTGCAGGACACAACACGAACGACCCACTTCTTGCCCAGCACCAAGTAAGGTGACACTCAACGTCGGAGTATCTGCCATCGTTCTTTATAGTGAGAATTTGTCAAGTGACCCTCTCAAGCAGCCTTCAAGAAATAGGGATCGTCAAAGAGAGTGGCTGCGAGCCCGATATGTTACATAAGCCAAAAATATCTTTCTTCAATTCCTTCAACGAACTCAACTACTCGGTTGACCCAATGACTAATGCCAAGCGCGTCAAATCTGTCGGAAACCAGTCTAAACAGTATATGGCAGCGAAACACTCTGTTAAGAAGAAAGCAAAGAGTGCTGCAAAATTTCACAATGAGCAGCTTCGCATGATTTTGGACAATCGGACCTCGATCCTGTATTCTGTATGTACAAATAGTTTGTTACTTTTTATGATTTTCTTACTATTTCTTTCTGTCTACTAGATGAACCAACTTCCCGAGAAGGCCATTGAACTGCGCTCTGACAATTTCAAAGTTGATGTTCAAGATTTAACTTCATCTTTGAGAAATCTCTAAGAGTGTGGAACTTGTCTGTTGCGAACTCGTACTATCGCAACTCGCGTTCATCACCTATCTGTGGACGGATTGTTTGATTGCTACGTGTGTAACTCATTTTAGTCCTTATTTGCGACTGAGAGTCAGATCTTTTCAGATCAAGAAGCAAGAACTTCATCTGCCGATGAAATCGTCGGTTAATCGTCTAGCAACTCAGTTTCGACTAGGCGCCATGACATTGATATTTGTTCTCGTGGCTAATTAGAACTAGGACAGCGAATTCGAAAACTTTCTTACTCTATTTCACGTGCATGGTCTGGGATCTCCGCTCAGTTCGTCAGGGAAATTTGCTTGCTACCTTCGGGGAACCTTTCTATTCTTTTGTTGCTCAGTGAAACGATACGAGTCTTTGGCCACTGTTTCCATGAAACCGACGAACCATGCAGAGAGGTATTTTGGCTATTGTCGCCATACCCCTCATGTGCCATTGCTACAAGAAACAAGAGTATTGTGATATGTACGTTTTGCTTGCGGGTGCTTCATCGGTCTGGGTCCAAACGTTGGACAATGACCGATGATATATTTCCGGGGTTGATACTCAGTACCCAAGTACGGTAGCAACCCTCTCGAGACTATTGTCGTCCAACAGGAACATGAGCACTGCATAGATGGTCAGTCTTTGTAGTCATGTATGATATCCCCTCAAGGGGAGAGTCAATTCACGTAAATTTCTAGGTTGCAGAAGGTGCACTGCCCGTGTACACTATGACAAATGGTAGTAGTAAATACAGTTCCTTGAAGGCATCATCAGCTACGATAATGTCTTCAGCGAGCTCGACCAACACAGTAGACCGTCGTAGTCTGACTGCGTACTGCGTGCATACTTGGCATAAACAAAATTTCGAGAGACCGTTGTGCAGTCGGAGGTGCGCGAAAGGTCGGGACAAATAACTCGGAAGTCCGTGGTAAGTGTAGTGTGGATGTGTATAAGAAGGGCCAAGCGCTGTACCGTACTCAATAGAACCATACGCGCGGAGACGCAGGAAATAAAGGAAACATAGGAAACTCAAAATCCAAATCGCGCAGGAATCGCCGCGGAACCGAGGGGTACCTTGTACGTATACGATTGAATCTATTCTAGGAACGACGGGTTTTGATTGACACTGTGATACTTTGAACATATGCTGTTCGCTACTGACTTTTACTTTGAATTTCTGGATGGACTCCGACGAATACTACTCAGACGAATGGCATACCATGCCGGACAGAAATGTCTTTGACGGCCGGTAGTTATTGATGCTGGTTCACGACGTCTGTAGCCCATTCCAATGGGGAGTAAACTTTGGAGAGGTTTTTAAGCGTTACGGTCGTGCATGTTTATTGTCACTGGAAGCTCTACTTTTTGTGAGCGCGTTGGTATACTTGATCTAATTACGGCCTTCTGTTGAACTTGGCCGTTCTCAGTGTTTCCACATGAAGTTGCCGGACTCAGAGGAGAGCATAACCTGAATTCTTACCTGCTCCCATTGCTACACGAGAGTTCTGGTTAACTATCCTTTTATCAAAAATTGAAGATTGACGCGACTATCAGGAATGTGGGCGATATGATTGGATAGCCGAGCGACAACGCTACCGTTGGTCCCATCGCTACGGCTGCCAAATGATCTCTACTCGGTCATGTTCCTCACATCATGGCCACCGATGATGAAAGGCTTTTCCACGCGTTATATGTCGAAGTCGTCCCAAATGAAGACGCCGCCCAAGAATTTCAGAGGATGCGTCTCCGGAATACTGCAAAGAAGCAGTTTCAGAACCCTATCGCTCATACCGTTTCGTCTAAGCATTGCTTGACCATTCTCCTCATTATGAACCTGCTATTTGGGCAGGAAAAGATCTTCGACACGTCTGGTTCGCGCTCAGGGATTGACGAGGTGAGGATCCTGAGGGATATTTTGGTAGGCTTGGAACGTGGGCCGAGAATAGGCTGAAAGAACCTGAAGTCGTCTAGCATATGGTTTTTCAGGTCACGCGGTCGATATCCGATCCGTCAAGATGGCTTTGAGGCGTCTTTCGTTAGCATATCTGTCAGATAATTCAAGAAAAATAAACGTCCGATGAGCATGTAGTACGTGATCAACATCGCATTTAGTACTTGCTTCTACGACAATTTCTTTAGATGTACTTTCAAGCCGCCAACGCCAAGCGTGGAGCGATGGCAGAAGTAGAAGCGAGAACGTCGGTGTCAACTTGTCACCAATCCAGGGATCATAAGGAATCTGAAGGAATCGCGACATGACGTAAGAACCGCTATTTGCGTTCGACTTTTAACTAGTATCTACCATCAGCTTCGATTCAATTAACAGTAAAAGACGACCGGTCCATAGGGACGATCCGTAGTGGCATTCGGTCATCGACGACCCCTTTGGCTACTGTACATTCTGAATATGGCCTCTCAGAGTCATGGATCGAAGCCACGAAGTCAACTTGAAGTCGTTCGCCACCGATTGGTACTAGCACTATTGAAAGATATGCTTGTTACTTTGGTGTTCTGTAGCGCAAGGTTTTCAGGGAATCGACGGTCTATATTGAACCTCCTTATCAATCACGCATCGCGCCTTGGAGCGCTTATCATGGAATGCGGCACCAACTGGGAAGCCTGCACAAATTGTCTGTTGGTGACGCAGGTCGCGTTTCAAGAACCTCTCCCGGGACAATAAGTAGCATGCGTTGGCGGACTCCTCAGGTCAAAAGAGTGCCTTCTTATACTCAGCCCTGGTTCTTTCGTATTATTGTCTCGTGGGTTGTCTCTGATGCAGGAATCACCGGAATATCACGAAGTCCTTGCGCAACTAGAAGCTAAGGTCTTTCATGACTTACCTCTTGAAGCCAAAGTAGTGGCACAGATTTCCATGAAAGAGGAGATGAAGAAAATCCTGGGACCCGACCAGATCGTCAAAGAAGCTAAACAACTCGCAGATAGTCTTATAAAAATCGATCAGGGATTCGAAAGCATCAAGATTGAACTTGGTAGGATTGATAGCGTACATTTTCGTGGCAAACCAGTCGAACAGCTCCAGCCGCAATGGGTAGAACACCAGCGTGTGAGTTCTTCCCATGTCGTTCAAGGAGGATCTTCGATGATGGAATCCATAAGCGCTTCATCTCATTTATCTGGATATCAAACACAGTCGCAAGGCAGACTGGTGCCTATGTGAAGGGTAATGTCCGAGTAATTTCTGCTCGATCACATGAACCTAATCCTGCTGCAGAGTTTGTTAACGTGATTCTTCCGACATTGAAGGATCTCAAAAGTCATTCTGAGTACAAGGAGGCTGTTGCCGACCTCAAGGAATTTGCAATGGTTGGTTCTTCTGCGTTCTTGCCATCCATTATTCGAATTTGAGTGTTGATATCTCCCGCAGCGTAAAAATCCATTTCAGCGCGACTTGGCTGTTGCTGCTCAGGGAGAAAAGCATTCCCCTGGCTTCATTGAACTACAATTTGACATCAAAGCCTTCAGAGATAATTTCGAACTTTTCATCGAGGAACAAGGTATCGAGTTGGACGGTGATATGGTGCGTTTGCAGGAGGTGATCAGTGACCTGATTTGGCAAATCAAACGGTTTGTTTCTCGGAATCTTACTAAATTCGAGGATTATATGTCACTTCCACCCAGTTGCAAGACATTGGTACGTGCCAGCAGTTGATGATGGAATCACATTACATGGTCAATTGATATTCTTTGCAGATATCTCTCCTAGGCATGACTCTGGGGGTGGCTATTTTACCCTCAGAGATCGGGGAGGGGTCGATTGCTGCAATTTCAGCGCTTGCCCTGATTTGCCCCATGCTATCACGAAGCATCTTTGTTCGTTCTCATTACTAAACATTGGAGTTGTTTTGTTTGAATCGTTCCTCATACAGCTGTCTGGTGTCTTCAATGCAGTTCCCAAGTGCATAGATGTTGTCTCTTTCATCTCTAGGACTAACGGTGATCAAAAATTGTATCTTTTGTTGATGGTATTCTCTAATAGCGATGTTTCAAGGAGAAATTAGCCATTATCAAAAACAACTCATTGAGAGAAACGCTCAACTCAGGGCCCCTGAACTTATTAAAGTGATATTAAGGAACCAAGGCAATGTCTTTGAGGATGTATGCGGTAGAATCGATCAATTATCCGCCATTTGGTCCCTGGTACGTCACTACACATCACAAACCGTAGGAACGGGCAAATATCAATAAAATAGAACTGTTAGGTCGCTCATGACGCCACCTTGATTGCTTCTGATTTAGAGCACGTTTCCCAGGCCAACGATGGCGATGGCGGTCGTGCACGTAAGGTATGTTAAAGGTACTGGAGGATGTTTTAGGAGCTCTCTTTTTGACGGGAAATCTGAAGGTTTTTGTGACTCACGTGAGGCTCGTCGGGATCACATATAGAGCATTAGTAGGAATTTTGAAGGAGTATGCGCGGCAAATCGAACGACACTCGTTTCGATTTGGCCAGGCGGTGTCCAAACAGGACTGATATCGCCAATCAATCATTCTAACAATGCTTCCCGCCATTTGAATCATTCATATCTGTTTTTTTTTCGGCATCGAGAAGGGAGATTGTGTCGAATCCGCGACTATCGGTTCAGGAATCAAAGCGAGCAAATTACATACAAATGTGTCTTCATACATAAAGGGTTGAGCCGTGTCGGAATCTTCCAGATCTGCCCGTGCTGTGACATTAAGTCAACATATTTGACGATATCCGCCGGTCAACATCCTTCGTGGTTCATACAAAGAAACAACAGTAGCACTTGAAGAAAGCAGAAATAGTCGACGTGACCCATTACGGTCGGATGTAGGACTTAACAGGCAGAGGTAACTGATTGCCGCCCTTCGGGTCACTCAATAGTATCGGCCTCTGCACGATCGTCGACTTCTTAGCAACATCTAGCACAGATACCGCAAGCTCAAATTCAAAGGCTCTGACAAGAGTGAACAGCAGAGCCTTCATCCTATTCCACGAATGTCAAGGTAAGAATGGTGAGAAAGATCGAAAAGTGGTAAAACTTACTCGACAAGGGCAAAGCGATATCCGATGCAGGCACGCGGTCCATCAATGAAGGTCAGCATATGACCCCATACACCGGGGATACTAGCTGCTGCTTCAGGAGCTGACTCCCAACGTTCAGGTCTATGATGCAATACGATGAGTGAGCGCGTGCGGGGATATTGATAGGGGAACATTACTTGAACTCTCTTGCGTCCTGCCCCATCCTTGCTGCGATTCAAAGCAAGGATAGGGATCTGGATAGTTTGTCCCTTACGCACTCTGAATCATACAGAGTAAGGCCATTTAATCCGGCTTTCCCGATGCACAACGAACCCGATTCCAGTGTGGACAACACCTTTGAGGTCTGTTAAAGTTTTGTTCAAGCGAAACACATCGTCTTGCGTAGCCATACGTATGGGTCGCCGGCACGGGTGCATGAACGCGCAGTGTCTCACGGACGACCATGTCGAGGTATCAAAGGGCATTGAGTTCGTCCTTGTTGGGACGTCGGTATCGACGACGAGAAGTTCCTCACAGAGCTTTTTCTGTACCCTTAGGTCCTGTGAGAGAGCAAACAGTGCCCAGGTAGTTGCTGTACTGTGTTAGTTGTCATCCACCAAGCAAACTAAATGAGCACGAATGTAGACCGTACCTAGTTGTCTCATGATCCGCAACCAAGAAAGTAGGGACCTTTGTTTGGAAGGATATTATTCAAATTGAGACAAGCAGCCTATCAGCTCGGACGTACGAGCTATAACGTCCTCGTCAGACATGCGTTGATGAGCGGGAGGATCAATAGCCATGTTGGATTGTACCAGGAGGGAAAGTAAATCGCGAGATTTGGATGACGTTGATTTATCTTGGGCTGAAATTTTGCTCTCACGTAGGAGCTGGTGTGGAATTCGGAGCATAGTCTTCTGGGATGCTGCAATGATCCCATCCTTTGCATCACGCTGGCGATTGTTAGAGGTCTCCAGATAACGCTCGTTCCAGTCATTGAGACGTACCAAGAAGCGCAATGGCGGGAAAGGGGCTCTGATCACAGGGATCAAAGATATCATCGTTCCGGCATGAAAGATAGTTGAAAACGCTGCGTTGAGTTCATTCTGCTCATCGTTCTCATTGAGAGTGCAAGTTATAGTTGGAACCCGGGGGGAACAATCATAAGGACAACAGATAGCAACATGAGCTGGTCTGATATGAACCTGCCAGGCCGATAATGTCAAGCGTGGCCCTGCTCAACTAGGAGAAGACTTCGATACGGCCAAACTCCGCCTTCTTTGGCAATATCAGCGGCCCAATTATCTCTAAGCTGCGTGTTGCTTACCTCAACCAGGAGATCAAACGGTTAGTGGCAATTGTGACTCACTTGATGATATTTCGGTAAGCTCTCGAATTTGTGGTTGGGCCAAATCCCGGGTTCTGTGGAGTAGAATTAGGACCTATTAGAACGAACCCTGGGAACCGGTCTCGCCATGACTTTTCTCTGTAACCAATCATTCAAGATCAATGGTGTGTCGCGGCGAACATGGTGCTTTCGGGACATACCTGTTGTCCGTGTTTATCTCCCTCGACAACGAGGACGCCTGTAATTACAACAAAATTGAATACGTACTTCAATATGGAGGGACACAAACGTGCCTTCACCACCAACATGGCCCAGGTTATAACGGGTGCTCTATGGCTTTTGGTAGATGTGCGAATTCATAAGGACATGATGAATAGCCGTAGTAATCATCGTGAATAGCCGTCTTATCTAAGTTCCAGGGTCAGTGAGACTCGACATTACGCATTGGAGGGGGAAGAGTTATACCCCAAAGAGAAAATGATACTCGATCGTTGTTCCATATTGCTGAACCCATCGCTCTTGAGGAACGGCGTTGTCCTATCCATGCTGCATGAGTGATACAGATGTCATGAAAGGATTTGATGATAGATCAACAACCACCTCGTTCCATATCTCTTTAGCGTTACCATAAAACCAACTAGGGCTGTCGGAACCAGAAAGATCACGTAAAGGAGACGTAAGTTCCGCATAGATCAGCCGAAGGACCTTATACAATACTAGTGCGGCAAGGGATACGCCTATGGTTTTGGCAACAGGCAGAACGTACATGGAAGCATCATGATGCATACGATTAAATGTTACAAAATAGAGGTCTTAAATGAGAAAAGCTAAGCGGTAAAGATCGAGTATATTATACTTCAGGCGCCTGTCGAAGTTGCATAAGAACCACACAGAAGATTAATGGAGTAAAAAGTGACGAAACCTCGTGTGACATGTCACAAGTGTCAATCTCAGATCATATCTGGCTCCTAAAGGTATGGCCAAATGTGAGTTGTTTACTATTTGTCTTTTTTCGATCTTCACGACCCCAGTACTTATTTGCCATTTGGTATCACTGTTTTCGGCGTACGGCATCCTCAATGGCTGTGAAGAGACTCAATATGTCGTCTCCGACTATAGATCATTCGCCAAAGCACAAGAAAACGAAGACAGATCGTGAAGCGACTTCTCATGTTGGTTCTACGGCGGCAGAATCTGATGGTTGGACGAAAGTCGAAAAGCGAAAACAAAAGAAGACGAAGAAGGCTGAGTTGAAGCTGGATGTGTGTGTATTTCTCTTGTTTTCCGCAATGCATGCAAGTTTACAGCGTGTTGTTCGATAGACGACGCAGCCCCGGTTTATGTATAACAACGCCGAGATTACTAGGAGGAATTATGCCGTTGGGATCGATGTAGGTAGTATAAACCCTGCGTGCTGAAATTGCTCAAGTCATCAACAGGAAATTCGTCAACTTGTTTTACACATAATTGCGGATGCACCTCCACCGAATTGGTTGCGCATCGAAGTTAGTCTATCATCAAGCAAGAAATTCTATCTAATTCATTTCTGTAGAACGCTTCCCTTATACAAAAAGTGGTAGTTCTACTCATACCAGGATTGACGCCGGAAGTTTTATCACTTCCCCCAATTCCTACATCCGCGACCGCCAATCCCAATATCCCGCTATCAATACCGCTCTTGCCGAGAATGCCCAATGCAGGTCCTATGCCGAACGTTCCTTTCATTGCCGCGACGTTCAGTCATGCATGTCCAACGCGTGCACCAGGAGACCAGTATCGCATGCACAGCGTCCTTGGTGCCTTCTTCCAAGGGCCGGTCAGTGGGGAGGAAAGGAACAAGCGCGCGACTTTGAGACTCCTGTGTATGTACTTCAATAATACAAATGATGACGCCCTTGCTCACCTTGTGACACAGCAGAAATGGCCAAGAATCAAGATCCCGAGCAGTATCTCCTGACACTGGAGCAGATGATTGAGAATGAATATCCAATCCCCTCTTATATGGCGGATGTCTTTGAAAAACCCGATGATTGGCTCGAGACGCCAGACCCAGTAAAACCGGGTTTGCTTGATGGAATTCCTGAGAAAGGAAAAGAACCACTTAAAGCGAAGATCTACGCTGTCGATTGCGAAATGGTGTGTTCCATGTCATGATGCCTTTATTTCCAGCTAATGCTTGGGCATTAGTGTATGACGGAAGATGGCAAGGAGTTGACTCGCGTTAGTATTATCGATTATCAGACTGAGAATGTGGTCTATGATCAGTTGGTAAAGCCAGCGAAGCCTGTTATAGATTATCTTACTCGGTACGTTAGTCCATGGCTTGTTTTCTTTCCTTACATTCTTCCTCTAGTTGGTCGGGTATTACACCCGAAGCACTCGCGCCCGTAACAACAACGCTCGCTCAGGTACAAGCACACGTTATGCGTCTTCTTTCACCGCCGACCAAAAATCCCTTCTCAACTTCCCCCTCTCCACCGTCACCAACGCCTATCCTCCTGGGCCACTCCCTCGAATCTGATCTTAAAGCACTCAAGATCTGTCACCCTCGCTGCATCGACACCGCGCTCACGTACCACCACCCGCGCGGGCGGCCACTCAAACCTGGTCTAGCTTGGCTCTCCAAGAAATGGTGTGGGCGTGAAATCCAGACTCGAGGGGATGGAGGACATGATCCCGAGGAAGACGCGCGGGCGTGTATTTCGTTGCTGAAGAAGAAGCTTGAGTCTGGGCCTGGCTTTGGAGAGTACAAGACCGATATGGAGTCGATACATGAGCGCATGGCGCGGTCAACGCGTCGCACTGGTGGACCAGTGGGGAGTATAAGGAGTGCGGTGGTGGATCATGGGAACCCGTCAGTCATGCATGGTAATAAGGCGACTACCACGTTGGGGTGCACCACCGATACGGAGATACTGAAGGGCCTATTGGAAGTCATACCATCGCATGAATTTGCGTTTGGGAGGTTTATGGCTTTAGCCGATGTCATGGGCTGTAGGTTCTATCTTCTAACCCCCTTATCTCCTTTTACTAATAGGATGTCGATCTGTAGGGACAACAACAAAATCATCGGCAGGTGCTCCTCCCCCACCCAACCAGCCACCTACACCTGAAATATTGAAACCCATCTTCGAGACACTGAATACCCAGCTCAAAACCCTGCACGCGGCCTTGCCTCCGCGGACTGCTCTAGTGATCTTCACCGGTCACTCAGATCCTCGTCGCATGACACAACTCAGCGGCAGAAAGACGTCGTTTGACAATGCTCTACGGAGCGGAAAGATGCCAGAGCAAATGGGGCCTGATTTACGATGGGCAGCCAGTGATATGCGTGACCTTGAGGGAGCGGTCGAGCTGGCAAAGAGAGGTCTGTTGTTTTTAGGCATTAAGGGATAGATGTTCAACCGGCACTTGATGCGAGGATAACGTTTGAGTGTTGTCTACGTCGAGATGTGTCGGTGTTGTGGATCTTGCATTAGAGGTTGGACTGTTAAACTTGTTGGGTTGTCGAGTACATATCGCAATACCAAGTTCGTGAGCTTCCAGAACCTCCATCTTATGAACATATATCCTCTATGGACATCCGGGCGGATGCTCAGCCTAGAGACGTGGATCACATATACCTGGTTCATATTTCCCATCGATGGCAGAATGTTGAGATAATAGAGTGTATTTGCAACACCATTTACAGCCATTTTCATAACGATAGGCCCCTTTGAATTCCGCTTGTTTAGTTGTTTGGTCTGATTGTCCGCGATGCCAAGCTTGTCGCACAGCGACTTACTTGTAAAATGAATACGGCTATTCCTATCTGTTTCACCTCTATAAGACATCATATATCGATAGAGCTCAAGAAATTGATTTTACGACTTGCACTCGTCAAGAGTACCGATACAAGAAAATCCGTATTCGAGCCATCCAACGCATCCAAACAACACATCGTTGCACTGGTGATGTTACAATAAAGGGAACGGTTGACGGACGAACTCGAATGCCAGTTTCTTGAGTTCTATCAATAGATGACGTCTTATAGAAGGTCAAATTAGAGATAGGAATAGCCGCGTTCATTCTCCAGGGCAAGCTCGGCATCGCGATGTGAGTCAGACCAAACGACCAAACAAGCGAAATTCGGAGGCGCCCTATCGTTATGAAAATGGCTGTAACCGGTGTTGCAAATACACTCTATTATCTCAACATCTGCCATGAGTGGGAAATATGAACCAGGTATATGTGATCCACGTCTCTAGGCTGAGCATCCGCCCGGATGTCCATAGAGGATATATGTTCTATAAGATGGAGGTTCTGGAAGCTCTCCGAACTTGGTATTGCGATATGTACTCAACAACCCACAAAAGTCCTGGCGGGTTCGCTTTCGCTAGGTCGCATCCTCCTGATCATGTTTAGGCAACAGAAAATTGATTGAGATCGATCTTGTGCTCTTAATTCCATCCAAAAGTTCATTTTCTTTAAAGGAAAAGATATATTCTTGAAAGGAATGGAGAGGTTATTGCTGAAAGCCCTCAAGCATTCAGCTTCATTTTCCGTGTACTTTTGAATCTTATTGCCCAGATTGTGCATCTCAGCATTTGCAACAGCTGTCTTCAAACAGCCTGGAGACAATCAGAATAACATTCTTGGGCATTGGGCAATATCAGTCAAAGCCCAGCAGCCATCTCAGACCAATCAAACACATGAGTGGATAGGTTATTGCCTAAAGATGGTCATAATGAGCCCAGCTACAAAGGGGAAAATGCCATCTCCAAGTAAATGCGCAACTTTTTGAAATTTCCTCCAGATTGTGGCAATGTTCACTCAATATCCCATGAACAATAGGTTTTGTGTTCAATTCAGTGCGCCTCGACGTGCCCGTGGTTTATGATCGGGTACATATTCCACTTTGTGTTGTGATTAGGTGGCTATGGCACCGTACGTGTGCCTCAAAAGAGAACAAAGGCCTATTGCTATATCATTTGAACAAAGGAGATGATTACATATATAGTTTTAGATACACTAGTGGGGCAACAGTCACTAAGGATGTCATCGATGCGAGGCATGGTCTGCGCATCAGGGACGGTCAAACTGTTCAATTGTCGCTCGGTCGTTACATCATCAACTGAGGGTAGCCATAATGACCTACAGGACTTGAACTACTGTACCGTGGGCCGGTATCCGTGATTGTCTAGATTTGACTTCTAACACTTCGATAATTGTACACATGAAGTCGACGACACACTCCTTTGCTCGAACGTCGCACGTTTTCGCAAGGTTTTGAGTTCGTTATGGGTTCCACTTCCTCACGTCGCCATGTTCTGCAAAACATCCATCCTTTACAAGTTTCTCTGCGCGCTCCCAAACGCTAGATGTCGATCGTCGGATGGAACTTTCCCAATGTTCAATTGCCGGTGAACATTCCACAACTGCCATCCTACGATCACCGATTTCCTGAATCCGCTGCGCAATCAAACGCGTAGCTTTGGAATACGATGGGACAACCACTATAAAGTACCTAAGGTTCGCAGCCAGCTTCAGAAGAGGCTGTGTATTACCCCAGTTTTGTATGCATGTCGCGAAGTCGGTCAACGAACGAAATTGGACTGTTGCGTTGGAACAACCAGAGTTGATAGCGTTTTTGGCGTGCCGTACAGCCTCGCGCATCTGGAACCAACTATATGGCCCATCAAGGATCATCAGATGTGTTAGAGTCGCAAGGAGAGTCGGTGGGAAGGTGAGTTCAGCAGAATGAATGGACCTAAGTGAAAGCCGGCGGATAGAGTGTGAGCGGACGAATGGCAGGAATACCGAAGGATTTCGTGAATTTGTCCAGACCGCAAAGTTAACGACGTTTTGTGAACATGCTGTAAGAATGGCCTTGGATTGCTGAAACGTCACGGAATCACCAATCGCTAGACTTTTCACAGACTGGCCAAAGAAGTCTTGAGATTTGACGTCTATAGCCTTAAACAAGGCTTCTGCGTGCTGTTGACTACAGACTATGATGCATTCATACAGGATGGGCTCTATCCTGGACCACAAAACAATGCATTGATCAAGGAACTCGGGTCTCTGCTTGATAAGACATACCAGGTCTGCACATTCCGGGAAACAAGGACGAGCTGACGCGCGACGCTCCCGTCTCTTCTGGCGGCGGTCTCGAAGATCAAGCGCTGTAGTTCGCTGGGCAGATGACCTTGTATAACAACGGGCATCGGCATGATTGCAGTTCGCCGGACAGATGTCCTTGTAAGACAACGGGCATCCGCGTGATCGACAAGTCTGCTTGTCAAGTCCCTAAGTGACGGAGAAATTGTCTTCGGCCTCCCCGTCATTTCTCTCTAACCATGGGCCCCAAGCGCATATGACATACGTGGGTATCTATTACCAAGTTTATCAGATTGCCTGTGATAATAAGAGATTTTGGTCTATGTAAGTGACGAAGAAAGCTTACTGTTGTCGATGCGACTTGCCCCGCGGGGTTCGTGAACGTTCGATGTTCACAAATGGCTTGGGTGAGAATGAATGAAAAGTACTAATGGCCTTTTATGAGAAGATTCTCGGCGTCGCATTGGAATCGCGGCATCAACACCGGCCGAAAGTACCGATCGCAAGAACAAGTTGTTTGAAATCCAGAACTAATTATCTGACTAATTCGATCGGGGTGACACAGTGGCTGTGCAGGCCAGTTACATACTCGGCGTCTAAATATTATGAATGTGGCCTGACAAATAACTTCTACCCAAACCATCGTAACGGGACGGGTGTTCCGCTGTTGTGTGTCCCTCCGCAGCAAGACGCCTTTCGGCTGCCATGGATGGCGCAGATCACGTTGTCAGCCTGCCGAACTCGGCAAGTGGTACTGGCTGCGCTTGGACTGCGCATTGGGCCAAGAAAAGACCTCTTTCCATGACTTTTTGACAGACTCCCATCATGGACAAAAAGATTGTGGTTGCGATGACAATTTTGACCATAGAGAGAGGCTCGACATGGTAATTGCTTCCGTTGGCCCCATTTGGTAGCAATTTGGTTGAGAACAGCCTCAAGGGGGTTTTTGTTCCCGCCGGCGCCGGTTTGTTCTTGGCTCCCACCTTATTAACGTTCTCTTTTTTCATATTCCACTTTTTCCGACCCACGCTCATCATCGGTTGACGGCTGTTCTTCTCTCCCTACCATGGCCCCGACCATCCTCCCAGTCTCCTTATCTCTATTGACGCTCTTCCTTCTCCCTTCTTTGTCAGCGGCTGAACCGCTACATTTCTCTCTCTCTCGTCGTGCTGGACCTCGTCACGACATTTCTTATTATGCTAAAGCCGCAGAGCACTTGCGTGGAAAGTACGGAAAGACGTTATCATCTAAGAGCCGACGGACGGTTGTTAATTTCAATATGACGAATCAGGTACGTACTGTACAAATAAAAACGTTTCTTACTCATGCAAAACAATCTTTGTAATTAGGAAATGGACGCAAGCTACTTTGCCTCAATCAACATCGGTACACCGTGAGTCAGGAATATATCTTTACTGCCTTCTGCACAACCCTGGTGCTCAAGACTGTTCATCGCGATGTCCCTTATCCAATTCTTTTTACACGTGGTGTCCGTTCATCTCCATGATGGCTCGATGCGTTGATCATGCTTCCTTCTCCTTCCCCCTTTTGGGTGCTGTGATGACATGCTCTAACAACGTTTTTGTTTTTCACAGACCGCAATCGTTTAATGTCATTCTGGACACGGGGTCTTCGGACCTGTGGGTGGCGGACTCAAGCTGTGTGACCTGCACTAGGGGTACCCCGTTATTCGACGAACAGAAATCGTCCTCTTTTGACCCCTCTCCTCAAAATACCGATATACAATATGGTTCTGGGAAGGTCGCAGGGCAGATCGGCACAGACACAGTTAGCATGGGTCAATTCACAGTCGCCAAGCAAACATTCCGTAAGTCAAATTCTGCCTTCAACTAGCATACAATAAATTGATCTGTGGGAGCAGTTGCCGTTGCCCAGATGACGAGTGGATTAATTGATGGTTCTGTCTCAGGAATTCTAGGACTGGCGTTCCAAGAAATTGCGTCAACGAATGCCGTACCATTCTGGCAAACTTTGACCAACAACAAGCAGTTGGATAGCCCAGAATTCTCTTTCTTCATGACGCGCTTTAGGGATGATTTAACAGCACGTGAACAGGAACCCGGAGGAGTCTTTACTCTGGGTGGCACTGACTCCAGCCTGTTCACGGGTGACATTGAATTCTTGAACATGCCTGTCAATTCTCCCACTTTCTGGCTGTTGCAATTGAGTGGTACGTGGCAAATCTATACATTGAATTGTACTTTCTCTCATGGGTTTTCGATCATGTCCAGCTGTAACTGTTCAAGGCCAAAAAGTATCCATCGCCACTGGTACTTCGGCCCTGTCAGCGATTGACACTGGTACCACGCTGATCGGTGGACCCACTGATGATGTTGCAGCCATCTGGGCTGCAGTTCCCGGGTCCCAAACCGTTCCCTCAATGCCAGGGTTCTTTTCATTCCGTGAGCCTTACCCACGCTATTGGTTGATATAGGCCTTAACTCGTTGTATCTTCAGCCTGTGATACTGAAGTCTCTATTACTCTGTCTTTTGGTGGGAAGGTATGGCCCATCAATGTTACCGATATGAACCTTGGTCCACTCGATCGTGGAAACAGCCAGTGCGTCGGTGGGATCTTCGACCTTGGTGCCGGTAGTAATATCGGAAGCGCGTCTGGCAACCCCGACTGGGTCATTGGTGATACTTTCCTTGTGCGTAATCTCGCTTACCTCAGGGAGATAGCAAATTGAAACAAAATCTTCTTGAAAGAAAAACGTTTACTCGGTCTTCCGGTCAAGTCCGCCTTCGATTGGCTTTGCCCAACTATCTTCTGAGGCGGGAGGCTCAGGTGCGGCTCCAGCATCTCCAGCCAATCCTGTACTCACGACTTCATCAACAACCTTGACTACCTCAGGCGCACCAAGCGGAAGTACATCTGCGTCTAAAAATCCGTCGAATAGCTCACCCCCGGGCAGTAAGTGCTTGCTTCTGCCTTTCTGCCTTTCTATTGGCATTGTTATACTAACTGATTATATTCCAGACCGAAGTCCCTCAAGTAGAACAGCCATAAAGGCTTTGGTCGTGTCTATAGCAGCAGGTGTTCTTACGACATGGCTACTATGATCATCGTGGGACGCTGCTTTGAGTATACCCATGCCATGATTCCCGTGATTCTCAACGGATAGTAAACCAAACTTTGAAAGTAGACTCGTATCTTCTTCGCCTCATCGGAGGCTTATGTATTATCTAACGACGTATTTTTTTTTAATGGACGTGATAGTATCATGCTTTAGATTATTTCAAGGTGTATCGTCAATATATCCTGAGAATTCGACAAAGGTACAGCATTCCTCAAATGGTAGAATATGATATCCGCATTTAACCGGCGCTCATTCCTCGGTCAAACTCTGAAGTATAGTCCTTCCCACGGAAGGCATGCCTGTCGCACCGCAGTTCTGTTTGAGACCAGGAAAAATCGATATTCGGGATGCTATCATCCGTCGATTCGGACGCGGGCCCCATCCCTGACGTTCTCAAATCAGTCGTAACTAGTCATCTGGGCTACATACGACTCCTGGTGCCATCCTATTGCGGCGAACCACTGTGATGTCGGCAACTGTCAACAATCGCAGCTTGCTCAATCACTGCCTCTCGAGTCTCTCCTTGCGTTGGAGATCCCCTTGTTCTTCTAGTGCCCCATACACATTTACTGCATGTTTGGTGCCAAGATCCGATCCTACCTAGTCGTGCGAGGACACGAACGTTGTAGAAGCACACATACAGGATCCATACTTACCTATGTCCACAATACCCATAGGAATACTGTCACGGAAATAAGAGTCTCGATCTGGGGTATACTACAACTTGTACGAAGCAAGCAGAGTGGCAAGCGCAATCAACTTGAAGTTTGTACAGATCCAATTACCGACCTCCAGGCTCTTCCCTTCCCTCCTTATCTTGATACGGCTGGGCACAAGGACGAATTATCCTCACAGCTGTGATATTGTACAGGAAAAGCAGGCGTGTACACGCAATACCAGTCTGACAATGGTTGAAATATCGATTATTCCCAGCTGGAAATATTTGGACAACTTACACTAGAATGTCCAATGTTAATCAATCTCTCCTAGGACCTCAGTAAAAATGGCATGGTATGCTAAATTTCTGGGTAAGCCCCATTGCCTCGCTCAATGACGAACTTTGGCCAGGACCCATGATTAGATGCTCAGGCTTGTGCATGTAGGGTTGCCAACCGTATACCGTCTATTACGGTGTACAGGTACCATTACCGTACGATATCCAGACTGGTGAGCCCAAGTTACGGGACGGTTTACGGTACGTTTTATGCCCGCACTGTACCGTATAAGTGGGCACTGGTGCGGGCCGTATGTACTGTTGTTGAACTGAGTTGGACTGAGTCTATGTCGGCTCAAGAGAGGAACGAGTGGGAGGATGGGAGGTGATGGAGAGGAGTGATGGAGCCGGAGTGCCTTTTGGTACGATGCGTAATCTGACGTTTGCGTGTACTTGCGAGCAAATAAGATTCTATTTGGTCGCCCTTGCTCTCTCGCACGGATCCCGAGAGGGAAACCGCACTCAAGCCGGCACGGGCGAAGTATTTACGAGAGAAGTGCTACAAAAAGAAAATTCCGTGTAGTGGGTTGAGGCACCGTAAAGAGGATCTGTAAGACAGCACATCGAGCATCAGAACTAGTGTTTCGAAATGCCCTACACGCACCCGATCTAGCTTCAAACCTCATATCAATCAACAGGTTCGACAAGGCTGGCTTTAACGTGATCTTTGGAGGGGGTCAAGTCAGACTCCAAGACCAACAGGGCAGGGAGGTCCTCCGAGGATCTGGGAATGGGGGGATGTACCTCCTGAGCGTTTTGGGTGAACTAGACAGCCTGGCAGCCCTAATCGCCAGATCCCAACTCAAGCCGGCAACGATCGACGCATGGCATAGGCGCTTTGGCCATGCGAGTGTCAAAACTATCAGAAACATCTTGACAAATGGGTCAGTTGATGAAGTGATTGTGAGGGGACTGCATGTATAGCAAACATGCAGCCTGCCCCTATGATGCTGAAGTCAAGCCCAAGGGTGCCCCAAACGACTGTGTCCACATCAACCTCTGGGGACCTTCGAGTACACTGTCTTTGGGAGGAGCAGTGTGGTGGCCATAGATGGGGGGTCCTCGCATATGGCAGGCTATTTCTTGCCGAAGAAAGATGCGACGATGACCTTGACCACGTTCACCTTGTATCATGTTGAGTCGGAGCACCAGACTGGGCACAAATTCAAGGAGGTCCGTGTCGATGCTGGAAGAGAAGGGGTGAACGAATCGTGGGTGAAATACCTAGGCACATACGGTATCATTCTAAGAATCACAACCCCATATACTCATGCACAGAACGGGCTTGCCGAGAGGGCGAACAGAATGATCATAGAAGGGGTGCATTGCATGCTGGTAGAAAGCAGGCTGCCGAAGGAATTATGGGCAGAAGTGGCCACAACACAGATATACACAAGAAATCTACTTCCCTCAGTACGACATCCGGATGCTATTCCCAAATAGGCATGGACCAGGCGTAGGCAAAGAGTGGACCACCTGAGGCTGTGGGGGTGCCTGGCATGGGCCAAGGTACCTGACAAGCTCATAAGGTCGAAACTCGACCCGCGCTCTGTAAAGTCTTGTCTAGTGGGATATGCAGACAATGGATACCACGTTTTTCACCAGAGATCAAGGTCTGTTATCACATCACGCGATGTCATATTTGATGAAGGCATTGGCCATTGTTCATTGACTGTCACAGATGACACCAATGGAGAGCCGCTTCCCACGACACCAGTCACCACGCCAACACCACAGCCTGGTCATGACATTGCCCTGATCTGCCAGCTGGTAGCACCTAGGTTTCAACCAGAAAATGGACCAATCCATTCAGCACCCTCCACCATCATTGTTCCTGACAATCAATGGGCACTTATTGCCTCTGACACACCTGCCATGACACCACCTACCTGAATTCCTGCTCAACCAACCTGCCAGTCTACATGCCTGACAAAACCAACTCCAGCACTGCTTGCCACAAAGGAGACTGCCAGGGGACTTCCATGTCTAGACTTCCTATTCTGATCTATGATGACTCCCTGTGACTCAATCTTTTTCCCTGAGGCTCATGCTACACTCCTGAGGCTCCCTCCAGATCCCCAGAGATCTCTGGAGGTCATTTTCCTTTTCAGGAAACCTCTAGAACTTTCCATATTTCCTTTTCAAGCATTGCCTAAGGGTTAGGGTTAGCTCTGAGCATCTGTACAGTCATTCTCATGCCTCTGCTGCCATTGATGTGCTACACTAAGCAGTGGGAATCCTTAGACTTGTTTTCTTTGGATTCCCTCTGCTAGGTGATAGTTACCATTGTATCATTGATTACTGTTCTTAATATACTTTTGGATTCCCCTCTGCTAGCTGCATGAGTTAGCTGCTGCTTCCAGAAGTTGCTCTTACAGCAGAACAAGTCTCTAACTCTGGTCTGGAAGCTCCCTATAGCTTGCAAGGAGTCTATGAGCTCCTATTTGTCACTTCCCCACTAGGCTTAAACACAAGCAGAACTCTATGTCTCACTTTGCCAATCCAGACAGTCCTCCAGTGTCAGGTTCTGCTGACCATGGGGGCTCAGCTGCACTGGGCAAATCCTTACTAGGTGGACATGATGTTTACACTTACTATCCCATGCTCTGGTGAGCTCTGGAAGAGTGAAACTGAGCAAACAAAGTGGAGGAAAGTGGTCTGGAGAAGGCCAGAGTGCTCCAGTAGGCTAGACAGAGAAGCAGGTGTAATGGATGAGTGGGGAGCAAGTATGATATAGAGCTCTGGAGTTGAATATCAAGAACCAAGGAGAATTCAGGGCTGGACTCCAAATTGAGGGTGCTTGGAGGTTTTGGAGATCATGGAGTTGAAGGGAAGAGTTGGGGCAATAGGAAGAGAGTTAAATGTAGCCAGGAAAGTCAAGATGAGATGGAGGACTTAGAGAAAATGAGATGAGATGAGACTTAGAAGATAGAGGCAAGAGATGGAGATGTAAAAGGAAACTGATAAGATAGAAACTGATAAGATTGGAACAGATAAGATTGAAAAACAAGGAGATTTAAGATGAGATGGTATGGAACAACAAGACAAGGACATAGGAGACATAGCGGACACAGTAACATAGTTAATATCAAGACTACTGTAACTAACACTACTCTACAGTTTAAGTACCTGCAAGGGGAACCCATTTAGTACCATGGGTCTAAGGCTGAACTGCATGGGGTGGGTCTCAAGTGCAGTTGTATGGGGCATCCTGAGACTGGTTAGTTGGGTGTTGGTAGTGTCTGATGCATCTCTGTGATGTGTGCCAGATGGAGGGTGGAGGGGGCTGAACACTCAGGGAGGGTCAGGAGGATCATGGAGTCTGCCAGAGGAAGTGTTGGGGATCTCCAAAGAAGCATCTGGGTTTGCTGGAGCAGACACCAAGGGTAGGGAAGAGTTGTAGGGGTTAGAGAAGGAGGGGGATGTGCTTTGGGCTTGCTGGGCTTGGTCAGGTGACTTCTACAGGCAAAGCAGGGGTCCAGGGGTAGGTTGTGACATCACCCCCCCCTTCAGCATCAAGACCCTTTGAGGTGCAGGGAGGTCTCTGGCAGCTGGCAGTGGCATGGGAATTGTAGTCAAAGTGTGATGGCTTCTAACCTAGAAGCTCCCCAGGAGGAAATAAAAGGGGTTAGGGCATGTCTCATTGCACTGTAGTTACTTTCCATATCACCTTCTGCCTCCTCATCTTCCAACTCATTGTCCCTGCCCCACCTCCTTCCAACAAAAATGCTGTCGATGTCTGGGCAGCCTATGAGGAGTGTCAGGCAGAGCCCAACTGGCAGCAGAATTGGCATAGGGTGGATGCCATGTACCATCACTGTGAGTATTCCAGCTTTGGAGATGAAGGTTACTAACCTTACCCACAGAGTTGTCCCTCACAGTAGCTGGGCCCTCTGGAGGTCCTTCCTTGGCTGGAAGTTTGGGGCAGCCCTCCTGATCAGCCCTGGGCCCCATTGATTTGTGCTCCCAGGGTCATGCTAGGGCCAGGCATGGCACAAGTTGTCCCTGAGGCCCAGCAAATAGTGCAGTCAGAGGTGACCACAAAATGTTTTGTGGAGGCTGTGGGGAGGATCTGGGGTCCTCCTACCCTGAAGTGATGTCAGGCAGAAGTGCTGGTAAGTCTCTTTGTGGGTCTAGCTCCTATTCTGGCTGACCCATCACTTAGTGTACAACCTGTGCTTGCCAGGGATAAGCCTGTAAATTTGAGGAACCAGTTGTGGGGTCCCACCAGAACTCATCAGTGTGTCTTTCATGCTGTGCAAGGCATGAGAAGTGTTTGGTGTCACAGGACTGGTGCATGGCCTGCATTGCTGCTGAGCAAAGGTGGAAGCTGGAGTGGGTGGTGGACCAGTTGGACAAGGGGCAGCAGGGTTGGGTTTTGGGGTGCAGGGAAGGGGCATCCTAGCTTGGGGGCCTCAGGATGAAGGGCAAGGGGGATGGGGGTCACTCTCTGGGGAAGGTTAGGCCTTCCTGGGGCAGATATAGGGAGGGGGCCCCAAGCATGTGGGACAAGGGCAAGCATTGGGCATCCCCACCTCCTAAGGCAGGACCCAGCAAGAAGCCCCATGGAGAGGTGACAATGGCAGGTTCCCCTGGCTTGCATGTTTACTCACCAGGATTGGGAGCACTCCTGGGGCAGTCTGGAGACCCTGCCCTGTGCTGGAGGATAGCAGAGCTTGAGGGACATCTGGTGGTGCAGGGGGAGGAGCTCCAGGGATCATGGGAGGAGCTGGCAATGACACAGTGGGATTAGAACACAGCTCAGCAGGATCATGAGTCTGCACTGCCAGAGGCAGGGGAGAGGGATACTGAGGCCCAGGAACTCTGGGAGTGCTTGGAGCAACTGGAAGCCCATCCAGAGGGGAGTGTAGTGGTGGGGCAGCAAATGGGACAGGAGCCCTGGGTGCTTTAAGTGGAAGAGGAGGCAGGAAGGTGATTCAAGGGGTGGTTGGCAAATGAGATGGCTGTAGGATGAGGCAGAATTCTCTGTAAGTGCTCTTCTGCTACTCCGGTCATCTTTACTACTGACCCTTGGGTTCCTCATCCTAGATTAGGTGTGTAAGCATTAAATCCTCCTCAATGGGACCTTGACCACATTTGCCTCAATTCAGGATGGCCTGCAGAGGATGCCTGGGGACCTTCTCCCAGAACTTAACCAAGGTATGGGGCAGATGGGATGGTTATTGGTGGGGCATTGGTGGTGGAACTTGGTAGATCTGAAGTCCTGGTGGGAGGTGGCAGTAGACATTGGTGAGATGCTGCTGAGGCATGAGGAGTTGTTGGCTGTGGTGGTGGCTCAGATGGAGATGGACCTGGCAGTGATGGTGATGGGGAGGGGTGTCTTGAAGGAGTAGAGGAGTTCTGGCCCAGTGCTTCTGAATGTTTTTTTTTGGACCCATTTTTTGCAATTCTCATTTCTGTATCATCTTGTATTCATAGTATTGTTGGTAATAACTTATTTCCTGCTTCCTGAGGACAATTTTTTAGGCTCAAAGGAAGAAGACAAAAGAAGGGGATGTAGGGGGTACTGGTAGGAGTTGAATCCCTGCTGAATCCAGAGGTGGGGGTTATGCCCACTGATACCATCTGTTCCTTCTAGTCTTGGGGGTCCCAGGGATTGGTGGGGTGCTGTCAATGGAAGTCCCAAAGCTTGGTGGAGGCTCCAGAGAGGTTCTTCCAGGGTTTCCAAGTATTGTCCTCAATTCCATAGCCTTTGCAATGGACTAGATACTGGAGCTGACTGTGGATGAGGCAGGAGTCAAGGATGTGATTGGCCTTGTAGTGGTACTCATCCTCAACTTTGATGGGAAGAGGTGGCTCAAGCACTGGCCAGGGAAGGGGTCTGGAGCATACTTCTCAAGGAGGTGGACATGGAAGATGGGATGGAGACCTTTCAGGTCCAGGAGTAGGTTGAGCTTGTAGGCATGGGTTGAAACCTTCTGGAGGGTCTTAAAAGGGCTGAGTTGTTTGTGATTGAGCTTCACTGAGAGTCTCTGGGTCTTGAGGTTGCATTGGTTGAGCCAGACAAGGGTGCTGGGGGCCCAGTCAGGCATTGTTTTGCACTGGATGTCAGCATGCTTGGAGTAGGCTTGATTGGCAGTGTTGATCTCATCCTGGAGGAATCAGTGGAGAGACTGGAGGTCTTCAGTGACTTCATGGGCAATGTGCAAGAAGATGTCCTTGAGAGACAGGGTGAGTTGGGGTAACCCTTGTTGGCATAAAATGGGGAGACCCCAGGGGCAGAGTGGGGGGTGTTGTTGTAAGTAAACTCAGTGAGAGGCAGTTCTGCATGCCAGTTGTTCTGTAAATAATTAACATAGAGGCAGAGATACTGCTCTAAGATCTGGTTTACTTAATCTGTTTGTCTGTTGGTCTCTGGATGGCAGGTGGTCAAGAGGTTGGTCTTGATTTTGAGTGCCTTGTATAGTGATTGCCAGAACTGGGAGACAAACAGGGGGCCATAGTCAGAGACAATGTCATCTGGGAGTCCATGCTTGGAGAAGACATGTTCAAGGAACAGTTTGGTGAACTCCAGAGCATTGTTGGTGGTGCAGCAGGGGAGAAACAGGGCTTGCTTGGTGAGTTGGCAAACAATGATGAGGATTGTGTTAAAGCCTTTAGAGTCAGGGAGTTCAACAATGTGGTCCATTGAGGTCAAGGCAGGGGTGGTGGCTGACAGGGAGGAGTTTTAGCAGACTGTACAGGCAATGTCAGAGAAGACATAATTTGCAGGCTTGTACATACCAAGTGATGTCCTTCTTCATTCTTGGCCAAAAGTAAGTCTGGGAGATGAGCTAGAGAGTCTTATGTATTCCTGGGTGTCCCCAGAGCTTGTGGTTGTGGTGCTGCTGGGGAATGTTGAGGCAGATGAACTTGTGGTCCGGAGCATATATTTGGCTGTCCTAGAGCAGGAGTTGGTGATCTGGAGACATTGTAAAGGCAGGGTTGGGGAGCAGGGCATTGGTAGAGCTATTTCAAGGGTTGTGCTGGGTGAAGTAGGCATCTGGAGGGGCATTTTGGATTTGGTGGAGAATCCCTTCTTTGTTCATAATTAGCACAGCATGAAGATGTTTTCAGGGGGGGGGGATTACCACATGGTAGTTGAATGTGTTCCATTCAACCTCAACCAACTTCTTTGGGTAAACATCTGGCCTTCAGGTGAGGGCATTGGGTTTTTCTCCAAGTCATCCTGTGCAGTAATGGATGGTAAAGTCATACTTGGATGGGGTTTTAGACCAGCAGGCTTGTTGTCAGCTGAGTTGCTTGGTGGTCATGAAATACTGTAAGTTGTTATGGTCTGAGGTAGACTTGTATATGGTGTGAGGTTCCTTTGAGGCAGGCCCTCCATTGCTGGAAGACTTCAACAATTGCAAGAAGTTCCTTGTTGTAGATGTCATAGTTGAGCTCTGCAAGGATCATCAAGCTGGTGTAGAAGGCAACAGGGTGGAGGTCCTTGCTGTTGGAGCTCATCTGCAAGAGTATTCTGGCAATGGCATAGTTGGAGGCATTACATTCAAATATGATAGGGAGAGTGGGGTCAAAGTGATGGAGGATTGGGGCAGAGGTGAAGGTCTTCTTCAAAAGAGTGAACATGCTTTGACACTTGCTATCCCAGTCCCAGGAGGTGTCCTTCTGGGTGAGTCAGTTAAGAGGTTTCATAATGCTGGAGTAGTTGATGAGCTGGTAGTAAAAGTTGGTAAAACACAAAAAGGACTGTACCTCTTTAATGTTCTGGGTGGGGGCCAATTGAGGATGGCCTCAACCCTTGCCAGGTCCATTTGTATGCCATCCAGAGTGACCATAATCCCTAGATACTCAACCTTGGTGGTATGGAAAGTGCACTTCTTGGATTTGGCATGGCAGTGGTACTCCTGGAGTTGTTCTAGAATGTGTCAGACATGATCCCAGTGTTCTTCCAGGGAGTTTGGATAAATAAGGATGTTGTCCAGGTACATGATAACAAAGACATTGTTCATGTTGTGGAAGATGTTGTTCATGAAGTACTGGAAGGTGGTGGGGGATCACTAGATACTCAAAGAGGCCCTAGCAGGTGTGGAAGGTGGTCTTTCATTCATGTCCTGGAGTGATTTAGACATTGTTGTAGCCAGACTGGAGGTCTATCTTGGTGTAGATCCTGGCACTGTGGAGATAGTCAACAGGGTCACCAATCAGGGAAAGGGGATACCAGTTCTTTTTGGTGACTTTGTTAAGTCCCCAGTAATCAACACAAAGACAGCAGGAGCTGTCCTTCTTGGCAAAAAGGACTGGGGCTCTAGCAGCAGAGATTGGGGGTTAGATAAAGCCCTTCTCAAGCATGTTGTTGAGGTAGTCTTTAGAGCCTGGAGTTTGACTTCTGACATATTGTAGATCTTGCTGAAGGGAGGGGAAGTGCCATCCTTGAGATTGATAGTGTGATTGTAGGATCAGTGCAGGGGAAGTTCCTTTGTGCTTCCTTTGGAGAACATGTCAGCAAATTCATGGTACTCTGGAGAAACTACTCCACATAATATTGGTTTCTCTGTTTTTGGAGTCTCAGATGGGTTGGTGCTGGTGTGGATGTGCTCTTCCAGAAGTGCCAGGGTGATCTGGGGTTGGTAGGTGGGGATGCTGTCTTGCAAAATCTGTGCAAAAGAAATTGTAAGGGCAACCTCTGGGAGTGATGGCCAAATCACATGGCTAGCAGAGGGGAATCCAAAGTATATTAGAGCTGGTAATCAACAATACAAATAGTAACTTATCACTTAGCAGAGGGGAATTCAAAGAGAACAAGTCCAAGGATCCCTGCTTCTTGGTGTGGTGCATCAGTGGGTGGTGGAGGCATGGGAATGACTATATAGACAACCAGAGTTAACCAAAAGTGCTTGCTGAGGGATCATGGCAAGCTCTGGGAGTCCCCAAAGAGGGATCTGTAAAACACCCTGGAGACATCAAACAAGCCTTGGGGAAGTGGAATTAGTCTTGGCAAGTTGGTGTCAGTCCAGGGCAGAGGTTGAAAAGGAAGTCCCCTGACATCACCCCTCCTCTAGCATGCATCACCTCAATGCATGGGGTAGAAGAAGTTCTGGAATGCCTGGTCTGCTGGTGAGAGGGGATAGATTCCCCAAATGGCTTGGGGTGCATCCAGGTGTCATCAGTGGAACTCCCTGACCAGTCTGGGTGCATGCATGTTTCCCTGGGGTTCCTAGGAGATGTCCTTGATTCCATAGTTTTTCCACTTCACCTTGTATTGTAACTGCCACCAGAATAGATGGCTATCCAGGATTTACTCCACCTCATACTCCTTGTTGTTGTTGACCACCACCAGAGGTGGCAGGGTGCCAGGCATTGCCCCAGGATAAGGTCCACTGGTGCCAGAGTTAGCTTGACCATGTTGAACACCAGATGAAGCTGGTGCATTCCCATGGGGAGCCAGAGTTAGTAGGCTAGCAGCCCTACCTGTCATTCTACTGTGAAGGGTCCTAATAGCCAGTGCAAAAGTTTTTTTGACAGTCAGGTGGTGGTAATAATGGAGGCATCCAGGTAAACTCAATCTCCAGACTGGTACTTGTTTGCCAGGATTCTTCCATGGTCATAATATCATGCCATGTTGTCCTTTGCCATTGCCAGAGCTGCCTGGGCTTCCTCCTGTGCAATCTTCATCTGGTCCACAAACTTGTTCACAGCCTCATTCTCCAAAGGTCAAGCCCAGGGTTCAAAGCCCATGTGCAGGTGATGTCCAGTGCCCAGGAAGAAAGGCAAAACTTGAGTGGCTGCATGAACATGGTTGTTGTACTGAAACTTGGCATTGGGGAGGAGTTTGTCCCAGTTGTCCTGGCACTCATTGCAGAAGAGGTGGAGTTATTGTTCAAGTTCCTGGTTTACACATTTGGTCTGGCCATTGGACTGCAGGTGGTAGGCAGTGGAGGTGTGAAGCTTCATGTCGAGTAAATAGTAGAGCTCCTAGGTGAATTCCAACACAAATTGTGGACTCCAGTCAGATATGTAGGCATTGGAGAGGCCATGGAGCTTCCAGACATTCTTCCAGTATAGGTTCACAGTGCCCATGGCAGAGCAAGTGATGTGAGTGGGGATGAAGTGGGCTCTCTTACCACAGAGGTCCACCACCACCATGATGGCATCATAGCCATGGGCATTGGGGAGCTCTATGATGAAGTCTACTGAGGTGATGCTCTATTGCTTTGAAGGGATGGGCAGAGGATGGAGCTGTCCAGAGGGGAGACAATGTTGGGGCTTAGTCTGGAGGCAGAGATTGCAGGTACTAGTGTAGGACCCAATATACTGGGACATCTGAGCCACCAGTAATTCCAGGACACTAGCTCCAATGTCTTCCACTGGTCAGGGTGTCCTGCAATCCAGGAATTGTGATGCTGCTCTACAATCCTCTGGCAGAGCTCTGAGTCATTGGGCATGTAAATGCAGTCCCAGAAGGTCAGGAGTCTGTCACAGAGGGCCCATTCATCCATGCAGATGGACTTGGCACTGGTGATATGTCCCAACTTGAGTGCCCAGGCTGCCTGAGCAACAAGTTCCTCCTGCAGATCATCTGGGTTTCCTTGCTGGATGTCCCAGAGGATCTCTACCTCTGCTCCCTCAATGACTAGGCCTTCCATAGCTCAGATTGTGAACAACTTGGGTTGGAGGAGGACAATGTTACTGTTGTCATCTTCCCCTGTGCCATGGTCAGCTCTCTGGGACAGGGCATCTGGCTTTCCTATACTCTGGCCTGGCTTATGGTGCAGTGAGAAGTTGAAGTTGGCTAGGTAGAGGGACCACTGGGCCTGCTGGCAATTGAGCTTCTTGGCTGTCCAGAAGTACTTGAGGTTCTTGTGATCTGTCCACACTTCAAACTTATGCTATGCACCCTCCAGGAAATGCTGCCACTCCTTGAAAGACTGGATGATGGCCAACATCTCCTTATTATGGATTTCATAGTTGCACTCCACCACATTCAGGCTCTTGGAGTAGAAGGCCACCAGATGCCATTTCCTGTCCTCCTGGGATTGTTGTGACAGAACAGCTCTGGTGGCAAAGTTGGAGCTGTCAACTTCCACACAGAAGCAGGAGTCATCATCCAAAAAGAAGAGCATGGGTCTGGAGGTGATGGCATGCTTGAGATTGTCAAAGGCCATCTGCTCCAGGGGGCCCCAGCTCCAGGCAGCTTCCTTTGTAGTGAGGTCAAATAATGGTTGTGCATGATGGGAGAAATCCTGGATGAACATCTGGTAGAAGTTAGTAAAACCTAGGAAGGCCTGCACTTCCTTCTTGTTCTTGGGCTCTGGCCACTCCATGACACCTGCCACCTTCACTGGGTCCATCTCCATGGCTCCATGCAAGATGATCAACCCAAGATACTTGATCCAGGTCTGCTCAAACTCACACTTGTCTGGTTTGAGGTAGAGTTGGTGAAGGCAGAGGCATTCCAAGACAATGCACATGACCTAGTGGTGCTCCTCTAATGTCTTGGTGTAGATGAGGATGTTGTCAAGATATATGCACACTATGCCTTTGGTGATGAGGTCCTGGAAGATGTCATTCATCATTGTCTGGAAGGTGGCAGGGCTGTTGGTGAGTCTGAAGAACATGACAAGGGGTTCAAACAATCCCTGGTTGGTCTGGAAGGCAGCCTTTGTCATTTGTCTCCCTCCTGAATGTGTACATTGTTGTAGCCCCACCAGACATCCAATTTAGTGAAGTACCACACCCCCTAGAGATTATTGATGAGCTTAGAGATGAGGGGGAGGGAGTAGTGGTTCTTCACAGCCATGGCATTAAGAACCTGGTAGTCCTGGACCAGTTGGAAAGAGCTGTCCTTCTTTTTGAGAAGAACACCAGAGAAGCCATTGGGGATTTGGAGGGGTGGATATGACTGGAGGCCAGGTTCTCCTGCAGGAAGATGTCAAGTTTGTCCTGCTCCCTTGGTGCTAGCAGATAAACCTTACAGCTGGCCAGCTTGGAGTCTGGCATTAATTCAATGACATGGTCCCACTGCTTGCACTCTGGGAGTGAGTTAAAAGAGTGCTTAGAGAACATGTCCTTGAACCTGTGGAAATATGGAGGCACAATGTCCCAGAATTCCTGGGGTGCAGAGTTTGCAGCAAAGGCCTGGGCCAGTTGCTGAGAGGTGGTCTGGCTGGCCTGAATCTCCACAATAGAGAGGGGGGAGTGTAGGGTGGTGGCATATATCCAGTCTCCAACTTCCACTGCCTTGTCTGGGAATTCTGGGTTGCATGAGCCACTGAACTCCCCCCCTAGATCCTCCTCCAGGGTCCCTCCACTACTCCAGTTGTCCTCATAGAGTGCCTCTCTACAGGGGAATGCCAGGGGCAGGGGATCCAGAAGGTCTAGATCTGCAAAGGGGAGATGACCAGCATGGCAAGCCCAAATGGCTGCATGCTCTCAAACCTCAACCTAGCACTGTTCCTTGACCTCAGTGGCACAGGTGGTGCACTTCCAGGGGCACAGTTCATAGTTACCTGGCCCCAGGCCCAATCTACTTCAGGGTTGTGCTCCCAGAGCCAGGTGAAGCCAAGGATCATATCCTGCTTGCCTAGGCTAGTGATGGCAAAGACTGTGTGCTTAGTGCAGTTCCAGTAGCAGAGGATAAGATCAACTATGGAGTTGATGGTACCTGCTTCATTGGGCATTCCATCAATATTGAACACCAAGGGTGGCTGCACAGTCAGGTGGTGGTGTTTTATGAACTCTGAATCCAGGAATAGCCCCATTGCTCTACTATCCAGGAGGGCAATGGACTCCATGGGTCTGCTGAGTGTCTGTGATCTCAATCTCCATGTCAAGGCATAAGGAGTTCATGGAGGGATTTGCGGCTACTACATACTGCCAGGGCAGCCAATGTTCTCAGGTGGAGCAGCATGGGCAGAACCTAGCTGGCTCTGAGGAGCTCAGCTTGGGGTCTGGAGTGGGTGTTTGTATGTCTGGAGGGGAGTACTGAGGTTATGTTGTCTTAAGACTATTGATATCAAGAGAGGCAATTTCATTTTCTATTGACAGACAAGTGAACCTGTTAGTACCTGGCAACAGAGGCATACACCTCATCTGTTGCTTGACTAAAAATCCTCCTCCAGGCCTAGGAGGGAGGTGCAAGGACTACTCTCCTCTAAGGTCAACTCTGGTGCCAGCTCATCAGGTGAGGCATCTCCAGCAGTGTCCTTTGCAGCCAACAGTTGCAGGAGGAGCTCCTCCTGCTTGGCCATGAAGAGATAGCATACCTCAAGACCCATTGGGCAGTGTTGCATGAAGTGCCCTAGTTTCCCACATCTCCAGCACAGTAGTGGTGTGGGATGGTGCTGTTGGGCAGCATTGACATCCATGGAGATGCCTGGAGGCAAGAGTTGCAGTGTGGGGATCACTGGAGCAGTGGCAGGTGCTGGACATATGGGAGCAGAGTACTAGAGAGCAGTGGCAGGAGCAGGGCAGGGAGTTAGGTGCATGTGACATAGCTCCTGTCAAATCTCTATGAGCTGCCACTGATCCTGGGCCACCTTATACCAAGTGGCAATCTGCTCATTGTCTGGATGGCCCTCTGCAAGGTTGTCAATACATTCCAGTAATGCAGGGTGCATGTCAGGGGACTGCCCATACTGGACCCCCTAGTTTATTTCCTTTGTTCCAAGCCCATCTTTCATTGCTGTCCTCCCATCCTCTGGTGACAAATACTTTTGACCCATGGCTACCTTTTGGTCATATTTTCACGTGGTCACGTGCCGTGAGTCTAGAGATCGAGGCCATTTACGATGGATTTCCATTTTCGGTACAATCTCCGGAGTTATGGCAATTTCCGGAGTTTGCACCTTGGGGTTAGGGTTAGAAGTTTTCCTGAAGCATCACACCTGGCCAGGGAGCTCCTTAGATTGTTCTCTTTGGATCTTCCTCTGCCAGGTGAGTAGTTATGTCCATAGACCCTTGTACAGTACTGAATAGACTTTGGATCTCCCTCTGCCAGTTGT
>JAGGAV010007847.1:0-43138 GCA_017657295.1 Termitomyces sp. DKA64 | reverse complement strand
GAGAAATCCTGGATGAACCTCCAGTAGAAGTTGGTGAACCCTAAGAAGGCCTGCACTTCCTTCTTGTTCTTGGGCTCTGGCCACTCCATGACACCTGCCACCTTCACTGGATCCATCTCTGCAGCTCTGTGCAAGATGATCAACCCAAGATACTCAATCTGGGTTTGTTCAAACTCACACTTCTCTAGCTTGAGATAGAGTTGGTGGAGGCAGAGGCATTCCAAGACAATGCATGTGACCCAGCAGTGCTCCTCTAATGTTTTAGTGTAAATGAGGATGTCATCAAGGTATATGCACACTATGCCTTCTGCTATCAGGTCCTGGAAGATGTCATTCATCATTGTCTGGAAGGTGGTGGGGCTGTTGGTGAGTCCAAAAAACATGATGAGATGTTTGAACAATCCCCAGTTGGTTTGGAAGGCAGCCTTCCACTTGTCTCCCTCCTGTCCATATGCTGTTGTAGCCCCACCAGACATCCAATTTGATGAAGTACTGCACTCCCCAGAGATTGTTGATGAGCTCCAAGATAAGAGGGAGGGGGTAGCAGTTTTTGACCATCATGGCATTAAGCACCTGGTAGTCCTGGATCAGTCAGAGGGAGCCATTCTTCTTCTTAATAAAGAAGACTGGAGAGGCCATTGGGGATTTGGAGGGGTGGATGTGACTGGAGGCTAAGTTCTCCTGTAGGAAGGCATCCAGTTTGTTCTGCTCCTTTGGCACCAGTGGGTAGACCTTACAGCTAGTAGGCTTAGAGTCCAGTACTAATTTGATGGTGTAGTCCCACTGTTTGTGCTCCAGAAGCAAGTCAAAGGAGGCCTTGGAGAACATGTCATCAAATGCATGGAGATATGGAGGTACAATGTCCCAGAGCTCCTGGGGCATGGAATTGGCTGCAAAGGCCTGGGCCAGCTGCTGAGAAGTGGTCAGGCTGGCCCAGATCTCTGTAATAGAGGGCAGGAAGCATAGGGTGGTGGCATATATCCAATTTCCAGTCTCCATGGCTTTATCCAGGGACTCTGGGTCATGCAAGCTGCAAAACTCCCCCAACAGATCCTCCTCTGGGGCCTCACCACCTGGGGCCCCACCATCACTCTGGTCATCCTTGTAGAATGCCAAGGGCAGGGGGTCCAGAAGATTCAGATCTGTGAAGGGGAGATGGCCTGCCCAGCAAGCTCAAGTAGCCACACACTCTTGAACTGCAGCCCAGTGCTATTCCCTGACCTTGATGGTGCAGGTGGCACACCTCTGGGGACATCAGCTCATGGTCACCTCACCCCAGGCCCAGTCCACTTCAAGGTTGTGCTCCCAAAGCCAGGTGTATTCAAGGATCATGTTCTGCTTACCAAGGCTGGTGATGGCAAACATGGCCCACTCTGCATAGTTCTGGTAGCAGAGGACAAGGTCAACCATGAAGTTGATGGCCCTGGCCTTGTTGGGCATTCCATCAATGTTGAACACTGGAATGGGCTGGAACAGCAGCTGTGTGGTCAGGCAGTGGTGCTGAATAAACTCCAAGTCTAGGAACAACCCCATGGCACCATTGTCCAAGAGGGCAGTGACTCTGCAGGCCTGCTGGGTGTCCATGGTCTCAATTTCCATGTCATGCCACAGGGAGTTTGCCAAGGGGTTCACAGCTACCACATACCACCAGGGCAGCCAGCATTCCCATGGGGGTGGCCCAGATGAGGTCTGCCTAGTGTTGGTGGGCCCAACTTGGAGTCTGGAGTTGGTGTTTGTATGTCTGGAGGGGAGTGCTGAGGTCCTATTGTCTGAGGGTCATCAATATTGACAGAAGCAATTTCATTTTCTATTCACAGACATACAAACCAGTTAGTACTTGGTGACAGAGGTGTACATCTCATCCACTGCTTGACTAAAAATCCTTCTCCAGACCTGGGAGGGGGGCACAAGCACTGCTCTCCTCTGGGGTCAACTCTGGTCCCAGCTCATCTGGTGAAGGGTCTCCAGCCACATCCTTCATGGCCAACAGCTGCAGGAGAAGCTCCTCCAGCTCTGCTGTAGAAAGGTAATGTATCTCAAGACCTAATGGGCAGTGCTGTGCAAAATGCCCAGGTTTCTGGCATCTCCAGCACAGCAGCAGCATGGCACAGCACTGTTGGGTAGCATCAATGTCCATGGGAATGCCTGGAGGTAAGGGTTGTGGGGCAGAGCTCACCAGAGCAGAGGCAGGTGCTGGGGAAACAGGGATGGAATACTGGAAAGTGGAGATTGGGGCAGGGCAGTGAGTTGGGTGTATGTGACATAGCTCCCATCAAATCTCCATGAGCTGCCACTGATCCTGGGCCACTTTATACTAGGAGGTGATCTGCTCATTGTCTGGGCAGCCCTCAGCAAGGTTGTCAATATGTTTCAGTAGCATGGGGTGCAAACCATCCCAGAATGTGAGGCACAGTTAAAGGCCATCAGGGTAGGCTGCTTGCTCAACTAGTGCAGGAAGGAGTTGATATACTCATCCAGTGTCCATTTCTCTTGCCTGTACTGCTCCTGGTTGTGTAGCACAAAGGCTGCAGCTTTGGCAGGGTCAATCAGAAAGAACTCCACCCAGAAGTCCTTTTTGAAGGCTGCCCAATCCATGAAACTTCCAACACCTCCAGGATATTGATACACCCATAGCATGTAGGTGGAAGCACACCCTGTCTTCATATATGACAAGACCCAGGCTATTTTCAGCACATCAGAATCAAAAGCATCCCTACTGAGATGAATGTAGGTGAGGCAGGACTGTAGAAAACACTCCCTGCTGGAGTGGTTGCTATTGTATACATCTGGGAGCATGGGGCAGGGAATGCATGCTCAGGGGGCTACTGGAGCTACTGGGAAGGTGATGGGAGCCACTGGGGGTGTTTTCATGGCCAGGAGTGGCATGGAAGTAGAGGTCAGGTGCTCTAGTAGTGCCTGGAAGGACTGGGAGATGAGTTTGGTGGTTTGGCAGAGGGTGGAGAGTTTGGTTGTGTGGTGTGTGAGGGAGGATTGGGTTAATTGCACCTGGTTCTCTAGGTGTAGCAGGCAAGTCCAGGCCTCATTCTGTGGGGCTGGGGCTTCTGAGGGAGTGTCTGGATTGGCTGGCTGAGACATAGAATTCTGTGGGTGCTTAAGCCTGGTGGAGAAGTGACAGATAGTGGCTTGGAGATCCCATGCAGGCTATGAGGGGCTTCCAGACCAGGATAAGAGACTTGTTCTGCTGTAAGGGCAACCTCCAAGAGCAACAGCTAAATCATGCAGCTAGCAGAGGGGAATCCAAAGTGTATTAGATATGTAATAGATAATACAAATAGTAGACTAATTACCTAGCAGAGGGGAATCCAAAGAGAACAAGTCTAAGGATCTCCTCTGCTCAGTGCAGTGCATCAGGGGGTGGCAGAGGCATGCATATGACTGTGTAGGTGACTGGAGTTAGCCAAAGTACACAACAATGAATCACAGAGAGTTCTGGGGGTCTCCAGAGATCTCCAGAGACCTGTAGAACACCCCAGAGTTGTCAAATGAGCCTTGAGGAGGTGGAAATGGGCAAGGAGAGTCAGTGTCAAACAGGGGTGGAGGTCAGAAAAGGGTAGTCCCCTGACACTTATGTGTATTGTTATCTAGGTACAGTCAAATACACTCACATATTACATGTCTGAGGATATAGACTTACACATATTGTTATCTAGGTGTTGATCACACCTAATGATATTGTTGCTACCCAGTTGGATTCCAATGGAGATTGCCACTGATTGGACTCATGGTGAGGCTGCTTCCAAGCAGAATAAGACTTATAGCATGACTGGCTACATTGGCTGTGGAGCCTCTAAAATGACCATAGGCCTGTTTTGAGGGCTGAGATTTTGTTTTGACTCAAAATTTTGACAAGCATTTTGACAAGCAAATTATGCATGATGAGGTGAATAAGGATTTAACTAGCAAGTATGAACTATTGGCACTGTGCCATTGGTTTAAAAAAAAACTCACAAACATGCTGCAGCTCAAGGATTGAAGACCATCCTCAATTAGCACTCATGTTTCAATGATTTCAGTGATTATGCTGACTTATTGTTCATTTTTTTAGAGTTTTACTCCAATCATCCAGACTCAATACTTGGGACACTTTATTTGTTGACCTCTGGCAGTACTCATGTTCCTTTTCAAGACTTCATTGCAACACTGCTCCTCCCCTGTGGTCTCATAGACCCTCAAGTTTGCAAATTCACTGAGAACAATACTTTTGGCAAGGCATCTGATGACATGACAAAGGTCATTCATGCCTTTGTTCATTTCTTAGTCATCTACCCTCAGGACATCCAGTCAACTAATGCATAATGAAGGTACTATAGACTCAAATGGAGTCATGTGTCTGTTCAACCCACAGGCTCAGATATAAGTTGTACAAGTCTGCGATTTAATATGCATTATCTCACATTTCAATCACACAACAGGAATACCTCAAAACCCTCCTGCTACTGGGACCAAGGCTCAAAGTCATTCACAGAAATTATCCAACAGCATTATGAAGTCTGCCAGGACAATTGGGTGTGGATTACGCAACCTCACAGTAGAACCATCATTCCCGACTGGCAAACACTACACCACGGCCCACGCAACATATAAGGAGTCCCCTGTCCCTCACAGGAAGACAACTTCCCACCTCAACCATTGAATGGCTGTCACATTCATCTTAAATGACGAGGTAGCACATGACATGTCAAAACGCTCCTGAATAATCCGTCAGAGGTTTGTTGTCAATAGAATACGGAGAATACACTTGCCAACTTAGAAATATACGGTTCAATAGCGTGCGTATATTGATTGCTGTGTGACTTGTAACGACCACCGAGCACCCCATCAACTCGTTGCCACAGGCTTTGACAGCTTCTCAGTGAAAACTTGACCTGACCCCTGGAGGTAAGTCATGGAGAGACCGGCAAGCTCCGAAAGTCACATGTCCGCGAAGCAAGTGCTGGGGTCAATAGCTTCCACTAATCACAATGCAGTACCAAGCTAAGTTCACACCAAATTCGAGATCCAAAGTATACTGGTGCCATTGGACCAAGATTCAAGAGGATCAGATATAGAGCTGTCGCGATCTTTCGAAAAACCACATTTTGCATCTTCATAAGGGGACCGATCCCTACAATTGTCGGATTATGCCAAAAAATTTATTTGAACGGCACTCTCGAGATGTATATTGTGGAGAGTTCCAAGTTCAGGTGACCTACTATAGGTATGTAGGTTTGACTTTGTATAGGCACTGTTGGAGAAAAATACAGTATTTAAGCAGACTTCAAGTGCTGATATCTCCCTGAAAATCAGCCACACTTTTGATTGGTCATCTCGTCTTATAGCCAATTGCATACCAAAGATCTTCAACTTGTTCACAGGAGAACTCACCTGGATGAGGATCAGTGGCTCTTTCAGAAATCGTGTCCTGGGCACTTGCCGAGTAATGTTGCGAAGCATTGTAAAAAGATTTTTCTTGCTGAGACACACTAGAAAAAAGGTACAAGATCTCATAATACTTGGAGCTATGCGAATTCTGTATAGAGAGGATGGAGAGATGGTCATGATGGGTTATAAGGGCCCGCGCCAAGTCTATTTGGCCGTAGCCTCGATACCAAACACAGTGACACGTACACCCTCGCGTTTCTGAGTCTTCATTGAGATTACAAATTATCGTCTGTCTGTTTTTTTGACTTCACCTTCGTCATGGATGGATTCACGGCAGAAATACGCAAGATCCCACCAGTGACCCGATTCTTATGTGGTTCAACGTTGGCAGTGACAGTTCCTCTGCTGATGAATATGGTGTCCGGGTACAAACTCATATACACATTCAACCTTGTCTTCAAAAAATTGCAGGTTTGCTATATGTTCCAAAAAAGACTGCTGATACTGATCCCTATCCCGATGCAAAAGGTATGGAGGTTATATACAAGCTTCTTTATCGCAGGTCAGTGTATTCTGGCCAGACTCCATTTCTTTGAACGGATACTTAAATTTGTGTAAGGCTCTGGGATCCAGTTCATCTTTGACCTGATCATGCTCTAGTAAGCATGCTCACAATCTCATTTGAACCTGATGTTTATCAAATACTATAGCCGCAATGGAGAACAGTTGGAATCCGGCCCATACTCCAGAAGATCAGCAGATCTTGCATACCAACTCTTCTTTGCTTGCGGATCCATCATAGTATGATAACGTGTCCTTGACCTCTATTTCGTGTGCTGAGTGAAATTCAAGGCAGCCACAGTCCCAGTCAAGGGCATGGTGTTCTTCCATCCTCTCCTAGTCTGCCTGACCTATCTTTCCTCCTCTCTTGCCCCACCGGGAGCGCAGACATCGCTCATGGGCCTTGTCACCCTCCCTGTCAAGTACCTCCCGTATGTCATCATTGTGATGGACGTTCTCGTAGGTGGACCGGGATATGCCGCTCAGGCTGTTGCAGGTGCTGTTGTGGGCCACTTTTGGTGGTGGGGTGTGTGGGGATCGCAGCCAGGCTCGCGTGGTGGTGTGCTTCATGCATATGCAAGTGCTCCGACATGGCTGAGGAACCTAGTCGGTGAGAGAAACGCACCTCCACCTGGGGAGGCTATGGCGAATGCAGGCAATGCAGGAGGTGTTCATATCGTTCCGCCGAGACGGACTCTGGCAACTGGGTCCGGATCTAGATCTGACGGGAACTCGGGGTCATCTGGGCATAGTTGGGGTACAGGAAGGACACTTGGAAGCTCATGAGGATTTTGGCCAACGTGAACATCGACTCGATGCATAAGCGTTGACAAGTATTGTATTCGTAATGTTGTCTTGAGATCTTGGGCGTATGAACATTTGTGTGTTGAACATTGAACGGTCAAGTAATAATCTTGATAATCTATCGGTTCAGGCAAGAGGTACACAAAAGCAATCATGGCATTTTATGGCGGCACTTTCTATAAAATGATTTCCCAAGCAACTCACGGTCAATGATAATCCTACTTATAAAATTTTGCAATTTTGAAGTCTGCTGCCTCCTTCATCAGGGGCGTGCAGTTGTCAAGCACCTATACTTAGACTCATTCTGAAATGGTTATCTACAGATTACTCGGAAGCCCCCGCTATCATCATCGTAACCACGATGACATACCTCACTCTCGCTCACCGCATGCAACAGTTAAAACCTACAAACTATAGGAATCGACGTTTAACGTTCATTGCCAGCATATGTACCAATGTAGTACCTTCTCCAAAGGGACCCGCATGTAGATATATGTATACGTATATCCAGTCATTCCTTCGTCCAATCCCACTAACATTCCTTCACCAAATTAAATCCGTCCCCCCTTCATAGGTTCCGCAGGGAACTCTCTACCATCAAGTTCCCTGAACAGTGTCTCCACTGCTTCCTTGCTCTCTTCCTCCTCGAGCTTAGCTGAAGCTGAAAAACGATGACATTAGTAGTGACTCATCGCTCCCAAAGATGAATCGATATCCGCCTCTGCCTCTTCCCTCACAAACTCATCTTCAACCCCTCTCCCGCTCTAGCACCTCCGCACGTATATAATCCAATAACTCCGGCATTTCACACCTTAAAAATCTCAGGCCATACGGCTCCCGCCCCTTCCCTCCCCCCTCCCAAAAACATCCCTCATAATTCCCTCAGGCTACTCAGCACCCTTGTTATGGAGTTGTTGAGGACCCATCACCGATGCGAGTGGGTTCTTGTAGAATGAAGGCCGCGGCTTAGCTGATTCCGAAGCTCTTTCCGCACGTCCCCAATTCAGCTCGGGCGCGATATGTAGTACCCGAAGTGTGTCGCGCGTTTGAAAGGGACTTCGGATTCGTTATTTACTATAGCGTGTGCGCCGCGGGCAGCGAGGCGCGCAGGTTCCTCGTGTCGCGGGCCTGCGTATTCGTGAGTATTCTTAATCTTTCTTTATGGATGGCTTCATAAAGCGAGCCTTACGTACTCGTGTCTTGGTTTCGTACGTCCTCTCACCGAGACTTTGTTCGAGAGAATGCAGATCATACCCAACGGACATAGCCGTTGCCCAGAAAGCCTGTTTTTGTCAACCGATCTCTGGATCTGGGTGGTGTTTCCTATCGATTGTGATCGACCGGCGATGATTCTTAGAGGAGCCAAGTGTTTCGGTGACAGGTATTGCGTCCGCTCCAGCTGCTAGGACTTGCATTTCTGCGATATCGATGTCTTCCATATCTTCCAAGTTATCCACTTTTGTAGACTCGGACTCATTCTTGTTTTTGTCCACGATAAACCTTGGCGGTCGAGGAAGATGGAGCATGTGCGTTTTTCGGACTTCACCGAGCGATTGGGTGCCCTCATGTTGTATTTTGGGGCGATAGAAAAAGTAGATGTATCCGCCCTTGATGAACTCCTTCAAATTCAACTATTTGTACAAACATGTAACAGGATCATTGGTGTGATACATCATATGTCTGGCCTGCATAACCTAGCCTTCTTAAGTGCTGATGAAGTCTCCTTCGCGGTGTTTTTCGTATGTTCAGCGTCTCGCTTGACAGCTTGTCTAGGCCTTTTCAAAGACTCGAGGTTTTGATTGCTTTATACTTCCCTTGGGTCAGATCCAAATGTGGTATGGCTATGAGTTCGTACCATGCCCAATTATGATTTAAGATGGTTCAAAGAACCCAGTGTGCGCAGCCGAAAGACGAGTAATATGAAATGTCCTCCAGATATAACATTACAGTTGACGTCGATGGTTTTGAGTAGATAAGATAAGATGAAAGGCGTGATCGGTTCATTTTCAATGTCGTTCCAAAACTCAATTTGTGTTTTCTTCAGAGTTATTCTCCTCTCCAAATCACTTTCGCCAGCTGAAACGAGATCAGCTTGAGCTTGCTTTTCGAGAATGATGTCCCATCCAGCTGCTCCTACGAACATCGACAAATTGAAGAAATTTCGATTTGACAAAGTAATCAACGAAGATCCATTGACTCACAGCTTGACTCTTCTTGGGACTTTTCCTAGCCCGGATGATGTACAAGAAAGAGTAACAGCAATTGTGAGAGTAGAGAAGACAGCATTGGACCCAGGGACTGCAGGAAATCTGTTTGCTGCTGGTGGTCTGGTGAAAAGAGTAGCCCTCGAAGAAAGCACGGATATCGTAAGTCTTAAAATTTCGTTGTTGACATCCTCTCATCATGCGAAGCTGCCTTAGTATACTTGGCTATTTGGGTGGTTGGGCGAGGAGAGAGAAAGGGACATCAAGGTCAACATTATATGCCCTGCCACGGAAGTTCATATACGTAAGGTACGATTTGACACAATAAAACGTACTACACTTGACCAGCGATGTAGTATACTCGGCAACACATCGTGATGATGAGAGAAACACCAGACATGTATAAAAGTATAGTGAAACCATACATTACAGCCTTTCCCAAGTCGCGAACTCAGTGGTAAGTGTCTTGAAATCATCTCTAACAATGCAATCAATTCACCTCTCTTAGGGTCGAAAATATACTGCTGGGGTTGTCGGAACAAGACAAGGTTCTGTATTCCTCCTCGGATTTCATGATTCTACCGGACATGAAGTGGGATCTCAAGACGATTTCATCACTATATCTCGTGGCACTTGTTCAGGACAGAGGAATTCGAAGTCTCAGGGACCTCAGGAAGCAGCACATTCCGTTACTAAAGGCCATTAAGAGCAAAGGAGAAAGAGTCATTGAAGAAAAGTGGGCTTTAGGAACGGGGGCAGTGAGGATGTACATCCATTATCAGCCAAGTTACTGTGAATATTTCCATTTACTTCCGTCCCACCTGACGTTGAAATACTCTATAGATCATTTTCATGTCCATATCGTGAATGCGAATCAAGTTGGGATGATGGGTATGGCTGTGGGACAGGCGCATCTACTTGATGATGTCATTTCACTAGTACGTGATCCCGTTTACTGACTCGCTTTAAAGCCCTCGCCCGTACTCATCTATGCTTCAGCTAGAGATAGAGCCGGAGAACGGCCCCGCCACTTTCGAGCAAATGGTCTTGACATATGGCCTAGGCAATCAGCATGGCTTATTCCAGGCGATGCAGACAGCATCCGCTTCATATAAGTATATGGAACCTAGGTAGTAATGATCCGCTACTTTCTCCTACACGAACGGAAGACGGGTCAAAATAATTCCTGTTCTGAAGCTGTGTCCATCACTCTGCAACAAATTTCGCCGTAATGATCGCGTTTCATTCAGCGTTGCAACCCGAAGTCGCACATTAGTCGATGAGCTATTCAGACGCAAGATCGCTTGACAGCGATAATAAAGAAAGGGAGAGTCACAATTTCGATCTGCTTGAGCTTTCAGGTTAAGTACTGATGAGCCGCTTGGGGAAGTTCGGCTCGAAATAAAGGAAGCAAACTTCCCGGGCGTACCAAAAACAGCAATTTTGCTCAGATATATCTACATCAGGCAAATAAGTAAAGGAGGTTCATTAAATCCGAACAGTCTTGGAATTCGCTGATGAACGCCGCCCCCTGCCAATAATATAAGACTCTGGACTATGAGTGAACCTTGAGGTACCACGTCACCCACAATATGCCCAAGGTCCTCTCTTGCTCGCTCGCTTCCTTATGTATTCTCTCTGCATGGGCCTCTTCGGATCCTGGTCAAGAACCTCTAAAGTTTGAGTCTGTACCTTCTGTCGCTGACTGGGCCAGCTTAAACTCTACTGTCAATGGCCGGCTCTTTGAGGGTGTTCCTTTCGCACAACCCTGCTATACGAAAGGTTTCAATTCTACAGAATGTCTAGCTGTTCGCTCCAGTTACCTTGATGAAGGTCTGATTGCTTTGAACTCTCGGTGTCACGTAAACTCATCATGGACTAAAATACAGTGGCACGTACAAATTCTCCTGGAGCCTACATCCAAACGCAATGGGAGACTTGTCAAACTGTCAAAGATGATCAATGTCTTCTCGATTTCACAGATCCTAATGTGCGGGAACCAGTCTTGCCGCCAAGGCAATGTAAACTTGGAAGTGTCCCAGGATATTTCGTAAGTATAGAACTTCCGGCGGATTCTGATCACTCGGCCACTCGGCTGACCTCGGGGATGACAGATCGACATACAATCTGCTGAAGATGTGGCAGCAGCGTTCCAGTTCGTCAGACAGACCAAAGTTCCTCTGGTCATCAAAAACACAGGTGTAAGTCGCCGTCCAGAGTAGGTCTTCTTGTCCTTCCGAACTCCTGGTTCGACAGCATGACTACAAAGGTCGAAGCAGTGTTCCCCATTCTTTGGCTCTCTGGGTATTGTCCTCCTTCTACTTATTAATCAAATAACGTTTGTTGATGAACAATATCCGCAGACCCACAATCTAAAAAACGTAAGATTCGAGTACGTACATCCTTTGGCCTGCTAACAATTATGTTCCTAGATATCGTACGATCCAGCATTTGTACCGCAAGGCTGCTCTCAGCCGAAGCCAGGAGTGACATTTGGTGTGAGTCTCTTACCCCTTTCCAGGACTCCTGTGTGATATTTTCAATCAGGCCGGGGTTCAATGGGGCGAAGCTTACCCTTTCGCCGAGGCTCACAACATCACGATTGTTGGAGGTTCGTAATTGGTCCATACGAACCATTGTTCCTGAGGCTAATATCACAGCAGGAAGCGATCGATCCGTTGGTGTCGTAGGTGGATGGCTTCAAGGTGGTGGTCATGGTGCCCTGTCCAACACTATGGGACTAGGTGTTGATAGAGTGGTGAGCAAGATCATTTGTGGTCCTGAGATTGATCAATCGCATTGACCTCTTTCTTTAAAGTTACAATACAAAGTTGTAACCCCGGATGGCCAATACAGGGTCGCGAATGACTGCCAGAATGAAGATCTTTTCTATGCTCTTCGTGGAGGTACGTTCACTTTCGTTAGATCCATCTCAACATGCCTTGACAGCCTTTCCTCACCATTACAGGCGGCGGTGGAACCTTTGGTGTCGTTCTCGAGGCCACTGTTTTGGCTTCACCGCAGGTCACTCTCCAGGCTGTCATCGTGTCTTTCACCCCAAACACTGCGCGAACGCGGAAACTTTGGAATATTCTTACGGAGAACGGTCTGAAGTGGGCAGAAGAAGGATGGGGAGGATTTTCCACGTCTGGTATCGCAATTTTGATCAACCCGGGCTCAAGCAAGGAGGACGCCGTCAAATCAATGGACCCCTTGATTCAGTTCGGCAAAAGGCTTCAAAGTGAAGGCGTACAAGGCGCTTCAACTATCGTGACCGAGTTCCCGAGTTGGGGAACGTTCTTCAATACCTTTACAAAAGACCATGTTGCAGTGCGTTTCCGCTTACTCGCCTCCTGCCTTTATCTTGACTGCATGTCTTCAGGTCGTTGGTTCCAGTCTTGCGCTCGCATCCCGCCTAATCAGCAAGGACAATTTCAAAACCTCTTCTGACCAATCCGCCCTCGTCTCGGCACTCCTCGCTGCTGACGCTGAGACCCCAGGTCTCATCATTTTGATCAGTGCTCCGTCATCGTTTCCGTCTACGGGAAAAACTAGCGTGACCGACGCATGGAGATCCAGTCTTTACCATATCACAGTCGTTTCGTCGTGGAATTGGGATGCAACTGCCGAAGAAAAGAGAAGTCACTACGCTGCTGCGAGCAAATCTATTGATCATCTCAGAAAAATAACGCCGGATGCGGCCTACCTTGTAAGTTAAATGTGTGAATTCTTGTGCCTGACGAAGGACTAATTTTTCTCTGAAGAATGAAGCAGATGTGTACGAACCTAATCATGAAGGTACAGTATTTTTGGCTTGCCTGACAATGTACCCCTTTGAGAATTGCATTCTGCAGTCGCTTTTTGGGGAAAACATTATCCGGAACTGCTCAGGCTAAAAGAGAAATTGTACGTGGCAAGCGTTCTCCGGTCACATATGATTTACTGAAAGCTTATAGTGATCCTGATCATTTGTTGGATTGTTGGCAGTGTGGTGGGTTTTCTTTTCGTTTTTTATACACTCCTATCTGTACCTGATGTTCTGATAACCTCTTTAGTCGGATGGAGCCCCAGGTCTTCTCGGTATAGCTGTTACTTGGAGCAACAGTCTGAGCCCATCATACACGAGGAATTATAGACAAGAATCATTTGGCTTGTTAATGTAATGTGTCGCATTGTCTACATACGTAGCTGTCCTCCAACAGTGGCCTGTAATGATTATCAATACATCGCTGATGCCGTAAAACCCTCCGTAGAAGCATGAGAGATCAAAGTAACAATACACAGGATTATTCCGATGTAAACGCGCATATAGATGGGATTAGTAGATACATAATCTAGATAAGCACGAAAGCATGTTTTGAGCTGGAGGTTATAAAATAGTACTACTTCGCGATAGGCTCGGGGGGCTCCTTACTCGCAGTCTCCAGGTCGACATGAATACGATAGTGATCATTTAATCGTTGAACCTTGTATGGGCTAGATTTCTTCCAGAGCATCCATGCGTTCAAGATATCCTGCCGCAATGAAAGTTGAGGCCTCGGATAATGAAGAGAAAACTACTCACTCTCTTTGTCCCAAATATCAGGCCGTTCATGACGGTTACTATGAAAGAGGGGTCTGTCTGCAATTTTTGATGTCGTGACGGAAGACGTACAAGACGAAAGCACTACGCTGCACGTCGTCACTGTATTATTCACTCGAGCAATTACATACGAGTGGAATCTGAGGCATCATTAGCATCCAAAATCTAAATGAATGAAAACTCAGATACCCAATTACGGCGGCCGAAATAACACTGAAGAGTACCAAGCGAGTGAAAGTGGAGAAACATACGGCTTTGCTGACCAGGAAATTTTGACGCAACAATAGTACCGAGTGATGACGAAATAGTAATCCCACGTAGGCTGAAGGGCAGTTTAAAGGGCCATTCTTTTCAATACTGAACTGCTCACCCTCCAAAGGGAATATAATGACAGCTGATAGGAGTATCACAATTCCGGTTGTTAGATACCTGAGACCATCGGTGCATAGGCAGGATTCTGAGCGAGCATAACTACAATAACTTACAGCTTGTGGTTATTGACGGTGCAGAAAAGATGGCTGGGGTTACGGACTACCATCGACGGATCTTGAATGACCTGCCCATGTAGCAAGTCATTGATTGACTCGAGCCGAACTTCATATCGTGCGCACCAACAGTGACTCTATGAATACGGTCATAAAGACAACCCATGGAAAGCAAGCCAGCTGGAAAATATAAAAAGAGGTTGTTAATGCACAATGGGGTTTTCCCGGCTCACAAAGTTTGTGACCATCCTATTGGCCTCCTTTCCATGATGGATAGTCGCACGTATTTGAAGAGCGAACTCGGGGAGGTCAGCAGTAACAGGGGCGAACATAATTAAAGAAAGTTACATTAATAGCGAAGCATGTTGATGCGACGATACAACTAATTTTTTCAGTGTCCTGAGGTTGATACCTTCAACTTGCCAGACTTACACTAATGGTGTCGATGTCGTGAGCGCTCCTTGAAAGATACATAATCCGAAGGGCGGTTGCGACCCTATCTGTCGTCCCAGAAGAAGAGTGTACGAAGCTGAATAGAGAATCCATGAGATAATGAGGCTGAACCAGGTTTGGCTCCGTTGAATGTGTGACGAGAATAATGGCGGCACTAAAACAGCAGCTTTGACCAAGACACCCAGAAAGGCAAATGTATCAAGAACGATGATCTTGGTATGCAAGTAGGGATCATTAAGCTCTTCCTTGTATAACAGAGTGGACTCCATGCAGGGATGAGGATTACGCCAGTAGCAGGGAGGCGGTCTTGGGAGGCGGTCTTGAAATGAAGCCTTATACTACTAGTAGGGAATAAATAGTGTGCGATTCTTCTCACACATGCACTCAAGAGAAGGGACTTCATAGAACACGTCGTGTTCAATAATTTACCGTGTAGAACCTGACAAGTACAGCCTGACGACCCAGGAACTATCCGGAACGAGGACAGCTCACACACGAAAAATCGCAAGGAGGCTACAACGAGGTTAGCCATACAGCCGATCGCTGATATCAAGTGTTTAAGTATAGACTTGGAGAGTGTATTGGTGTGCAGCGATGTTAAATTGAGATGTCATCGGTTTGGCCAGGTTCATGACAAATGTCTAGGTGTTGTTGATGGCAAACTTCCGTAAAAGGTAAAGAGGTATCGCGGTCCGATGTCCGAGGCTGCTTACGTACAGTTCTGTCAAGAAAACGAAAAATGGGGTGGGATGTATTATTAGGGACTTTAACAAGACATCAGCGCTCAGTTACGACTGCTGTGAATCTGAAAGAGTCTGAATTTCCGAAATGTAGGGGCAAGGATTTGCCCCAGTCAACTCGTGAAAGGTTTCAATGGATCCTTTTGAGGCGTTGCTCTTTCCAATCAGCCAGAAATGATTTTTGATTATTGTACATATATCAATCGACAAGCAGCTAGCTCCATACATTATCCTGCAATTTATATCCGGCCAACTCGACAGTCACGCGTACGCATGCTGGGGTGCTTTACACCGTATGATGCCGCTCATGAACCAAGCCCGTTCGCGTGCGCTGGTGCCGAGTCTTGTGGGCGACCCGACCCGACGTGTAGCATTATGTCGTTACTCGTGGTCCGCCTTACATAGAAGGTGAATACATAGACTCAAGTAGAGACCAAGTATTAGGAGTATTAGCACTCACATTTAGTTCCTTGACTGGGAGCCCGCCTGGCGCGTGAAAACCATGATTGCCGTACATATATATATGTGATTGGTTACAACTGATTTGTTATATCGGCTATCTCTGAGTCCGGACCGGGACAGCCGGCTTCAACAAATGTAAAGATCACGATGATCCTAAATTCGTTCGAACCAACTAGTACTCGGACTAAAATGGTTCCGCGCACAGCATTTGAATTGGCATTTGAGCTCGAAACTGACTCCAGTTGTTCCAGGCTCAAGCTGTCATTGCGAGGATGTAACTATCGACACTATCAAATATCAGGCATCTTACCCTTCGTCTCAGGCAAAGCCCACAGTAACGAATTTGACACTCTTATATGGAGATTCGAGTACGGGTACATTTCCGTAGGGGATCATAAGACTCGACTCTGTATCGGTGGCATAGATAGCGATGGCAGATCGACCTTTCGGCCTGATCGATTCAACAAACAATACAAGCTTACAACTTCGAGCAGCAGTATCTTTGGACTTGGTTTCCCTGGAGGCGGGTGAGAATGATTAGTGTCAATGTTATTAAGCATCGGATCCGTAAATGCAGCCATCCAGTGTATAAAACAAGCTATGGTGCAAGATCAGGTTAGCATCAGATCTACGAATTTCTTCTCAAGCAAAATATACAAGCACGGAGTCGGGACCTTAAACTCACGACGACCTCATTCTGGCAACGTATACGGATGGTCTCTTGATTGCTGGGATGTGGGCAGCTTGGAGAACTCATGTTCAGTATAAGTCGCCAATATACATCTCAGGTTGACAGAAACCCTAGGTACAATTGCAGAGGAGCACTATCGACATCGATAATGTTAGGACTGGTCAGCTCACAATCTGCAAATTTCCCGATGGAGTGAAAAAACCCTTCCTTGACTTGGGTACTTGTTGGGCTGTAGAGTGTGTAGGATGGTGAAGTTCAAGCTCCTACATTTGCCCCAGATGAGGTAGTTTGACCAAATGCAATACTCGTGATATTTGTCTGATTGTTACTTAGCAATAGCCAGGAGAAGATATGTCGCTTCAAATACACCCCCACTTGTTGGATACCCGCTGGGAAATCGATATTGATGATGTCTTCCTCGACAATCAAAGACTCAAAGACTCCACAATACCACCGAACGGTGTCAACCCAGGTCGCGTAACAGCTCTAGTTGACACTGTATGTCACTTTATCTTCGGAGTTCTTGAAACGTCTTTCCTTTTCTAGGGCAATTCGCTTATCCGCGGACCTTAAGATGTCGTCGACAACATCTTGTAGACCGTTTCTCCTGGTTTCGACTTCCCCTGCAACGCTTCACACCACTCTTTCCTTGCAGATAGGAGGCAAGGTAACCGGAACCTTCCTTGTAAGTAGTTCACAAACTCGGCGTCTGAACAGACGTTTTCTGTCGATTTACGCGTCTTCATTCGGCCCAATTCGACGCCTGGCAACATCACATGTACTGCTGGAAATCTGGCCGGTGCAGATCCTTCAAATGAGACCTCACCCTTCCGATGGAGCTTTAGTGATCCATTCATGAATGAAATCGTGAGCCACCCCTTGCTATAATCTCTATCGTCTTCTAACAATATAGACAGCAATCTCGTAGCATTCTATTATGGGAACTTGACGTATCCTTCTGCAGATCCTTCTTGCATCAGATTTCTTTCTAATATCTCAAAAGATGCAGACGACCTCCTGAATCAAACTGTAGAAACGCAGAGAATAATGGAAGTACCTTTGAATGTCTGTATCCCTCATCATCGTCTAATCTCATCTCATTGTTCTTACACATTAAATAGCTAATGTCGAGTTAGCACCCACTGTGAGTGCAGTCAGTCAGCTGCAGGTTACATTGACTGCCTTTACACGCTCCTCCAGCGCGGTAAAGGCTACTTCCGCTTCTGCTTTTGCACGGCTTCTCCAGGTTATCGAGTCATGTGTCCTCCCTTGTACTTCTAAGAACACATGTGTGGCCTTTTCGATCATTTGTATAAAGCTTTCTGTTGTTGGGTCGAAGAACGAACACCGGCAGTGACCACTGATATGCCATTTCTCAGAGAAGGCCTTCCGACAATTACAATTCATTCCACTCGTTGATAGCTTTCGCACTTCCTCTTCAGTCCTTGAAACTTCTCATATTGAATATTCACATACGATTAAGCAGCCCCGGAGCTTGAATCTTACTTCAGACCTGCTACTTGCCTTATTCGGGCTTAGACCTTTTTCACGCCCGCTGCCTATCGCGCCTTACTATCACAATCAGTGTGCGCACGGTCCCTGATACGACAAGTGCGGTCAAAATATTCAGCCATATTTGAGGTACTTTGGACATTCAATGTCGTTTCTCAGGTGGCAGCGTTTTTGTCGGATTTATTCCCGAACCCGACAGATATCTCTAATCGTTGTAGCAATTTTTGAAGGAGGGAAGAGCCATATAAAAGTTTCGATATAGACTGGTGTATGGTCAAAACCCTTGAGAAAACATTAGTCATGGTCCGAGAGGAAGAATTGCAACGAATGAAGGCTTTCATACTCAGCAATCTGGACGTATGAATAATTACAGGATGTCTTGGTACCTACTTCAATGTAGGATGTCAGCTTCGTCGTAAAACATGACCTATGACTATCAGTAATTACATATCCTCACAAAGATGACTCTTCATCAGCTTGTCCTTGCTTGGCGACACTAACTTCTGGTCTAGAATCATACCCTAGCAAGACAAGAACCACCAAACAAGCTGACCTACGTAGCAAACCACAAAACTTACCCCACCCCCCGAAGCCTCGTGCAGGTCCACGACGATCTCCGGCGCAGGCGCGTCCTTGACGCACGACACCTTTTAAGCTCACGAGGAGACCACCGTGCCGGAATAGTTATAGTCGTTTATCTCAGTGATAAGGAGAATTGTGAAGGCCTGCACATGCCGATGACACTATGGGTATCGTTGTCGCTGGAAGAGTCCAGGTATATGGGGCGTATGAAGGAAGTGAATTTATAGCGAGGTCTTGTAGACCAGACGTATGAGAAGACAATGACTTTGATGGCAACATGCCTTTGTCATAACCGGCAGCCGGAAGTCAGCGTTCACTTGGACTTTGTTGCTACCCAAAACTCCGCTTTATAAATCCACCGCATCATAGCGTTTGTGTCACTCGTGTATTCGCACTCCACAGTCCGTCTTGCAAAGAGGTCTCCAGCAGCAGCGTCTCCGTTGTGAATTACAAATCCGATCTCCTCCGCAGCCCGAGTGACTTCATCCAGGCTCAGCTCCATCTTCGCGTACCCACCGGAAGTCCAGAGTAATGGGCCCAAGTTAATCCACCTACCACCTGGACGGAGGAGGGCATAGATATGTTCAATCGTGGCGAGAATGTTCGGGGAAGTGTCGATGAAAAAGAGGGTAATGATGTAGTCATACCCTACCTCATGGAGAGCGGGATCAGACTTTGACCACACAAATTTGGAAGGAATGTGGGACGGGGGTTTCAGTGTGAGGAAGTCGGCTTCGACAAGGTGGAAAGTCGGACTCAGGCGGGGAATGGCATCTGGAAAGTGGATAGCGCGAAAGAGAGATTCATTTGATCGTTGATGCGAGAACCAGTGAGCATAGGGACGAAGTATATGCTCGTTGGTCGCTGAAGTCGTCTCCGGCGAGAGCAGAAATCGAAAGGCCAAGTTCATGAAGAAAGATAGTTCGTTGGCTGTCGTATCATATCCTGAAAACGTTGCTAAAAATTTGCTCAATCACATATGTTGCTATAGTTGTACCTAGTTGCGATATGTCCCAAGCCAACCTTCCCAATCCAGAACCTGGCACTAGAACGCGTTTTCCCGATCGTTCGCTCCCATCCACGGCTCTCAGAATGTCGAGAATTGGCCGAAATATTTTTTCACGTTCCACCGCACCATCGATACTCCAATCACGAATGAAATGCTTCAGTGACTCCCTTACCCTTCCAATATCCTCATTCCCAATACCCGGTTTTCCCAAACCGAATTCGGCGGCTGCAAGCTCTGCAATCCCTTCAGTAATCACCGCATTCAGATCCGTGACGAGCTGCAACCGATCAAGCTTTTCTGGGTATCTAAGGGTATTACCCAGACGCTTGTGGCCTCGACCGAGACGGCTGTATGACATACGTCGGATAGTGACCTCAGATGTCGCCAGACGCCGATAGTTTGAATACGATTGATAGGCCTTGTTCAGGGAGAACGGCTCGTAAGAGGTTTTGCGAAGTTTGAATGTGAAGAAGCCCAGAAAATTTGACCATGATCCGCTGGTCTTTAGAGCAGCAGCAGAAAGAGCAATAGAGAACAAGCACGCAAGAAGAACGTCGAAAGTTGAGGTGTTCATCGCCATCTATATCGTGAAGAGTTCTTGAAGGCAGGCAGATGAAAGATGAATATTTGAATGGCTGAAAGCATCGTAATACACAACTACAAACCTCGCTTGGTTCTGACCCTCTTTCCATCGACACGTGACATTCCGGATTGTACCAAATCGTATTTCATGCACATGCGAACCGCGTGACCTTGAGTTATCCTTGTTCGAATCACGGTTTGTTGTACACTACTCGTTCAACAACACTCCTAATCTGGCCGACATTATGTCCGATTTTATTCCAAGTCCGAGTCGGCTGCGGCACCTTAGTTGATATTGGTTTAATGAGGTTGACACAGGTAAAGAACATATGCCATTTGACAAGACTATAGATTTTAAAGGCACATTAGAGAGCATGACATGATTGGGATTCATATGCACAAGCAACAATGTCATTAATTACATGAAGATATGAACAGTAGGAAGAGAAAAATAGTAAGTAATCACATAAACACATGAACAAATTGAATTAGATGGACAAACTAGCACCTCAAGCATTTTGAATCAGCAACATCATGTCCATAGAACTATTGTTTATGGCAGTAGCACTGAGAGGCAACAATTTTGAGCTGCTAGCTGTATTGAGGTCACTCACACAGCTTGATGGTCCATATGAGCAGATAAGCACAAGAAATAATGATAGTCATATGCACATATAAGGGTGACCTCTGGGAGTGACTGCTAAGTCATGCAGCTAGCAGAGGGGAATCTGAGGTATATTAGAAATGGTAACCAATGATACAAATAGTAACTAATTACCTAGCAGAGGGGAATCCAAAGAGAACAAGTCTGAGGATCCCTGCTGCTCAGTGTGATGCATCAGCTGGTGGTGGAGGCATGGGAACAACTATACAAATGACCAGAGCTAACCCTAACCTCAGGAACATGCTCAATGAGGGATCATGGCAAGTTCCAAGAGTTTCCTGAAGAGGAGGACAACCCCCAGAGATCTCTGGAGATCAAGAGAATGCCCCAGAGATGTTGAGTGAGCCTCAGGGGAGGGGAATCAGTTGAGGAGAGTCAGTGTAGGTTGGGTGCAGTGGTTGGAAATGGAAGTCCCCTGACATCACCCCCCCTCTAGCATGTGGCATCTTGACATGTAAGGCAGAAAAGGTTCCAGATTGCCTGGTCTGCTGGTGAGATGGGATAGATCCCTTGGATGGCTCAGGGTGCATCTGGGTGCCTTTGATGGAACTCCCTGATGAGTCCAGGCATGTGCATGTTCTCCTGGGGTTCCCAGGAGATGTCCTTAATTCTGTAGCCCTTCCACTTCACCTTGTACTGTAGCTGCTGCTGGAATAGGTGACTATCCAAGATCTCCTCCACCTTGTACTCCTCATTGTTGTTGACCACCACCAGGGGTGGTAGGGGTGCTGGGTGTCACCCCAGGATAGGGTCTACTGGGGCCAGTGTTAGTTTGACCACATTGAATACCAGATGAAGCTGGTGCATTCCAGCAGGGAGCTGGAGTCAATAAGCTAGGGGTCCTACCTGTTGTTCCACCATGAAGGGCCCCAATAGTTGGTGCAAGAGCTTTTTCAATGGTTGGGTGGTCATAATATCAGAGGCATCCAAGTAAACTTGATCCCTGGGCTGGTATTTGGGTGCTGGGGTCCTTCCACAGTCATAGTATTGCACCATGTCAGCCTTTGCCTTTGCCAGAGCTGCCTGGGCTTCCTCCTGTGCAATCTTCATCTGATCTACAAACTCATTCATGGCTTCATTCTCCAGAGGTTGGGCCTGGGGTTCAAAGCCCATGCATGGGTGATATTCAGTGCCCAGGAAGAAGGGTGAAACTTGAGTGGCTGTGTAAACATGGTTGTTGTACTGGAACTTGGTGTCAGGGAGGAGTTCATCCCAGTCATCTTGGCACTCATTGCAGAAGAGGTGGAGGTATTGCTTGAGTTCCTGGTTCATGTGTTCAGTCTGGCTGTTGGACTGTGGGTGGTGGGCAGTGGAGGTATGAAGCTTCATGTTAAGTAGTCAGTAGAGCTCCCAGATAAAGTCTGCTACAAACTGTGGACCCTAGTCAGACACATAGGCATCAGAGAGACCATGGAGCTTCTAGACATTCTTCTGGTACAGGTTAGTGGCCCCCATGGTGGAGCAAGTGGTGTGAGTAGGAACAAAGTGTGCCCACTTGCCACAGAGGTCCACTACTACCATGATGGCATTGTAACCATGGGCATCAGGGATCTCTACAATGAAATTCACCAAGGCAATGCTCCATTGTTCTGTGAGGATGGGTAGGGGGTGGAGCTGTCTGGAGGGGAGGTGATGCTGGGGCTTGGTCCAGAGGCAAAGATCACATGTACTAGTGTAGGACTCAATATACCAGGACATCTGGGGCCACCAATAGTTCTGAGACACCAGCTCCAACAATTTCCATTAGCCAGGGTGTCCTATGATCCAGGAGTTGTGGTGCTGCTCTACAATTCTCCAGCATAGCTCCAGGTTGTTGGGCACATAGATGCTGTCCTGGAAGGTCAGGAGTTCATTGCAGAGGGCCCACTTGTCTGCATGGACAAACTTAGTGCCAGTAGTATGTCCAGAATTGAGTGCCCAGGCTGCCTGAGCAACAAGTCCCTCCTGCAGACCCTCCTGGTTTTCATGCCAGATGTCCTGGAGGATCTCCACCTCTGCTCCCTTGATGGCTAGACCTTCCATGGCTCAGATGGCAAATAACTTGGGTCAGAGGAGCACAATGTTACTGTTGTCATCTCCCCTGGTGTCATGGTCTGTTCTCCAGGACAGGGCATCCAGCTTTCTCATACTCCAGCCTGGCTTGTGGTGCAGCTAGACGTTGAAGTTGATGAGGTAGAGAGACCACCAGGCCTGCTGGTGATTGAGCTTCTTGGCTGTCCAGAAGTACTCAAGGTTCTTGTGATCCATCCACACTTTGAACTTATGCTGTGCACTCTCCAGGAGAGGCCACCACTCCTCAAAGGACCAGATGATGGCCAACATCTCCTTGTCATGGATTTTATAGTTGTGCTCCACTGCATTCAGGCTCTTGGAGTAGAAGGTCACTGAGTGCCATTTCCCATCCTTGCAGGATTGTTGTGACAGAACAGCTCTAGTGGTGAAGTTGGAGCTGTCAGCTTCCACCTGGAAGGGAGAGTCATCATCTGGGAAGAGGAGGACAGGTTCAGAAGTGACAGCACACTTGAGATCATTGAAAGCCATCTGCTCTGGGGGGCCCCAGCTCCAGGCAGCATCCTTTGCAGTGAGGCTGAACAGGGGTCAGGCATGATGGGAGAAATCCTGGATGAACCTCTGGTAGAAGTTAGTGAAGCATAGGAAGGCCTGCACTTCCTTCTTGTTCTTGGGCTCTGGCCACTCTGCAACACCTGCCACCTTCACTGGTTTCATCTCTGTGGCTCTGTGCAAGATGATCAGCCTGAGATACTCAATCTGGGTCTGCTCAAACTCACACTTCTCTGGTTTGAGATAGAGCTGGTGAAGGCAGAGGTGTTCCAAGACAATGTGCATGACCTGGTGGTGCTCCTCCAGTGTTTTGGTGTAGATGAGGATATTGTTGAGGTATATGCACACTATGCCTATGGTGATGAGGTCTCAGAAGATGTTGTTCATCATTGTCTGGCAGGTGGCAGGGCCATTGATGAGTCCAAAGAACATGACAAGGGGTTCAAACAATCCCTGGTTGGTCTGGAAGGTGGCCTTCCACTTGTCTCCCTCCTAGATGCATATATTGTTGTAGCCCCACCAGACATCCAATTTAATGAAGTACCACACACCTCAGAGGTTATTGATGAGCTTGGAGATGATGGGGTGGGAGTAGTGGTTCTTCATGGTCATGGTATTAAGAATCTGGTAGTCCTGGACCAGTCAGAGAGAGCCATCCTTCTTTTTGATAAAGAAGACTAGAGAAGCCATTGAGGATTTGGAGGGGCAGATATGACCAGAGGCCAGGTTCTTCTGCAAGAAGGTATTGAGCTTGTCCTGCTCCTTTGGTACTAGTAGGTAGACCTTACAGCTTGCTGGCTTGGAGTCTGGCATTAATTTGATGGCATGGTCCCACTGCTTGTGCTGTGGGAGTGAGTCAAAAGAGGCCTTGAGGAACATGTCCTCGAATGTATGAACATATGGAGGCATGATGTCCTGGAATTTCCAGGGTGCAGAGTTTGGAATGAGGGCCTGGACTAGTCACTGAGAGGTGGTCTGGCTGGCCTGGATCTCCACAATAGAGGGCAGGGAGCATAGCTGCCTTGTCTGGGAACTCTGAGTTGTGCAAGCCACAGAACTCCCCTCCTAGATCCTCCTCTAGGATCCCTCCACTACTCTGATTGTCCTTGTAGAGGGCCTCTCTATGGAGAAATGCCAGTGGCAGGGGGTTTAGAAGGTCTAGATCTGCAAAGGGAAGATGGTTGGTGTGGCAAGCCCAAATGGCCACTTGCTCTTGAACCTTGCCCTGGCACTGTTCTTTGACCTCAGTGGTGCAGGTGGTGCACCTCTGGGGGCATCAGCTCATGGTTACCTTACCCTGGGCCCAATCTACTTTGGGGTTGTGCTCTTGGAGCCAGGTGAAACTGTAAGAGTGACCTCTGAGAGTGATGGCTAAATCATGCAGCTAGCAGAGGGGAATCTGAAGTATATTAGAATGGGTAATTGATAATACAAATAGTAACTAATCACCTAGCAGAGGGAAATTCAAAGAGAACAAGTCTAAGGATTCCTGCTGCTTAATGTGGTGCATCAGTGAGCAGTGGAGGCATGGAAACAACTGTATAGATGACCAGAGTTGACCAAAAGTACTCATTGAGGGATCATGGCAAATTCCAGGGGTCTCTGGAGATCCTTGGGGATCTGTAGACCACTCCAGAAATGTCAAATGAGCCTCAGGGGAGTAGAACTGGTTTTGGAGAGTCAGTGTTGGTCTGGGGCAGAGGTCAGAAAGGAAGTCCCCTGACATCACTCCCCCTCTAGTGTGTGTCACCTCAATGTGTGGAGTAGAAGAAGTTCTGGATTGCCTGGTCTGCTGGTGAGAGGGGATAGATACCTTGAATAGCTTGGGATGCATCCAGGTGTTGTTGGTAGAGCTCCCTGACCAGTCCAGGCATGTGCACATTTTCCTGGGAATCCCAGGAGATGTTTTTGATTCTGTAGCCTTTTCACTCCACCTTGTATTGTAACCACCACTGGAATAGATGGCTATACAGAATCTCCTCCACCTCATACTCCTCATTGTTGTTGACCACCACTGGAGGTGGTGGGGGTGCTGGGCATCACCCTGGGATAGGGTCCACTGGTGCCAGAGTTAGCTTGACTATATTGAATACTGGATGGAGTTGGCACATTCTCACAGGGAGCCAGAGTCAGTAGACTAGTGGCCCTACCTGTCATTCCACTGTGAAGGGTCCTAATAGCCAGTGCAAGAGCTTTTTTGATAGTTGAGTGGTAGTAATATCAGAGGTGTCCAGGTAAACTCAATCTTTAGACCAGTACCTGGATGCTGGGATTCTTTCACAGTCATAATATTATGCCATGTTGTCCTTTGTCTTTGCCAAAGCTGCCTGGGTTTCCTCCTGTGTGATCTTCATCTGAGCCATGAATTCACTCATGGCCTCATTCTCCAAAGGTCAAGCCTGGGGTTCAAGGCCCATGCATGGGTGACTTCTGGTGGTGTCCAGGAAGAAGGGCAAAACTTGAGTGGCCACATGAATGTGATTATTGTACTGGAACTTGGTATTGGGGAGGAGTTTGTCCCAGTCATCCTGGCACTCATTGCAGAAGAGGCAGAGGTATTGTTCAAGTTCTTGGTTCATGCATTTGGTCTGGCTGTTGGACTGTGGGTGGTAGGCAGTGGAGGTGTGAAGCTTCACATTAAGAAGATAGAGCTTTCAGGTGAATTCCAACATGAATTGTGGACCCCAGTCAGATACATAGGGATCAGAGAGACCATGAAGCTTCCAGACACTTTTCTGGTACAGGTTTGTGGTGCCCATGGCAGAGCAAGTGGTGTGAGTGAGGATGAAGTGGGCTCACTTGCCACAGAGGTCCACTACCACCATGATGGTGTCATAGCTGTGGGTGTTGGGAAGCTCTATAATGAAGTCTACTGAGGCAATGCTCCATTGCTCTGAGGAGATGGGCAGAGGATGGAGCTGTTTGGAGGGGAGGTGACTTTGGGGCTTGATCTGGAGGCAGAGATTGCAGGTGCTAGTGTAGGACCCAATATACTGGGACATCTGGGGCTACCAGTAGTTCTGGGACACTAGCTCCAATGTCTTCTGCTGGCTGGAGTGTTCTGTAATCCAGGAATGGTGATGCTACTCTACAATCCTCTGGTGGGGCTCTGGATCATTGGGCATGTAAACATGGTCTCAGAAGGTCAGGAGGCCATTGCAGAGGGCCCATTTGTCAGCATGGATGGACTTGGTGCTGGTGGTACATCCCAACTTGAGTGTCCAGGCTGCCTGAGCAATGAGTTCCTCCTGCAGACCATCCCAGCTTCCTTGCTGGATGTCTTAGAGGATCTCTACCTCTGCTCCCTCAACAACTAGGTCTTCCATGGCTTGGATAGTGAACAACTCAGGTTGGAGAAGGATGATGTTACTATTGTCATCTCCCCTTGTGCCATGGTCAGCTCTTCAGGACAGGGCATCTGGCTTTTCCATACTCTGGCCTGGCTTGTGATGCAACAAGAAGTCAAAGTTGGCTAAGTAGAGGGACCACTGGGCCTGCTGGTGATTGAGCTTCTTGGCTATCTAGAAGTACTTGAGGTTCTTGTGATCTGTCCACACTTTGAACTTATGCCATGCACCCTCCAGGAAATGCTGCCACTCCTCAAAAGACCAGATAATGGCCAACATCTCCTTATCATGAATTTCATAGTTGTGCTCCACTGCATTTAAGCTCTTGGAGTAGAAGGCCACTGGATGCTATTTCCTGTCCTCCCAGGATTGTTGTGACAGAACAGCTCTAGTGGCAAAGTCAGAGCTGTCAGCTTCCACCTGGAAGGGGGAGTTGTCATCCAGGAAGAGGAGGATGGGTCCAGAGGTGATGGTGCACTTGAGATCATTAAAGGCCATCTGCTCTGGGGGGCCCCAACTCCAGGTGGCATCCTTTGCAGTAAGGTCAAACAGCAGTTGGGCATGATGGGAGAAATCCTGGATGAACCTCCAGTAGAAGTTAGTGAAACCTAGGAAGGCCTGCACTTTCTTCTTGTTCTTGGGCTCCAGCCACTCCATGACACCTGCCACCTTCACCAGATCCATCTCTGCAGCTCTGTGCAAGATGATTAACCCAAGGTACTCAATTCAAGTTTGCTTAAACTCACACTTCTCTGATTTAAGATAGAGTTGATGAAGGTGGAGATGTTCTGTAAGAGTTATTTTTGCTAGAATAGTTGACAATATGCTCAGAGTGCATAAGGACACATCTAAGAATGTATTCACCTAGAATAGTTGACAATATGCTAGGTGACTATAAGTATGTAATATGGATTGAATGTAAGTAGATAAGCTCACCTCAGAGTGCATAAGGACATGTCTGAGGTAGGCAGCATGAAAGTAAAAAGTATATAAAGAGAGTGGTGTGCCATTGGGTGAGTATGGAGGTATAAGGGTTGCCTAAACAAGATTGGTGACAAGAACAATAAGGTATGTACAAGAAAGGAAAGAGAAACATACAACAGAATGGGTATATTGGGATTGAGACCTGGCTTGCTTAGATAGATGCCGAGCATCACTCCAACACTCCCCCTCAAGCCAGTCAAAGACCAAACTTGGTGGCAAAATGTTTTACTTTTGTGGATGGGAGCAGCTTTGTGAGGGCATCGGCAATCATGTTGTTTGTAAGGCAGTAGATAAGTTTGATGTGGCCATCATTTATGGCATAGCAAATGAAATGGTAACAAATGTTGATGTGCTTTGTATGTGCATGATATTGGTGGTCTTTGGCAAGGGAAATAGCAAATTGGTTGTCACCAAAGAGAGTGGTGGGGTTATTGAGGTTGCCAAAGACCTCCTTGAGGAGAGATCAGATCCAGAGGGCCTCCTTCATAGCATGGGTCATGCCAATATACCCACTCTCTGTGGTGGATAAAGATACAAGCTCCTGATGCTTGCAACTCCACAAAATTGCAGCCCCATTCAAAATGAAAGCATACCCATTCACCACATCTTGGTCCTCTGCCATACTCCCATCTGCATCTGAATACCCAACCAACTCCTTCTTCTCTTCTCCCCCATACTCCAACCACAATTCCTTTGTACCCTTCAAATATCGAAATACATGCTTTACTGCCTCCCAATGAGGCATACCTGGGTTCTTAGTGAAGCGGAAAAGTGTGGTGACCACAAACGCGATGTCTGGGCAGGTGCCAAGGCAGGCCCACATGAGGGATCCAACAGCTTTGTGATAAGGGATGTCACACATCTGTGCAAACTCAGCAGTGGTCATGGGTGACTAGGAGCTAGAGAGTTGGGTCTGGGTGTCCATGGGGATGGATAGAGGCTTCAAATCTTTGAGGCCATAATGACAAAGGATAGAGTCGATGTACAAGTGTTGGGAGAGTGAAATGGTGTGACTGTGGCAGTCACATTTGATCTCAATGCTGAGAAGCCAATGGATTCACCCAGGTTGGTAATTTCAATGTGTTGCTGTATACCTTGCTTCACTTCCTCAATAATTTTGAGAGTGCTTGCTATGATGGTGCAGTCATCAACATGAACAATGATGATGGTGAGCAATGCTTTGTCATGTTGAATAAACACAGCCTGATCAACTTTGCACTGCTTAAAACCCAGCCCAGCAAGAATCTTTACAAGGCATTGGTACCATTGTTGGCCACTTTGTTTGAGTCCATAGAGGGTTTTTATGAGGTGGCAGACTTTATTAGTTGAGTTTGGTGCATGATACCCAGGTGGCTGGTGCATGAAGACAACTTTGTTTGCTTCAAGCTTGCCATTTAGAAACATGCTCTTTACATTGATCTGGTGGATCTCCAGGTCAAATGCAGTGGCCATGGTGAGAATAGCTCGAATGGATGCAAGTTTGGCAATGGGAGTGAAGGTATCAAAGTAGTTGATGCCGGGAACTTGTGAGTAGCCCTGTGCCACCAAGCACACCTTGTATTTGATAACGTTTTCAGCCACATCTTTCTTTACCTTGAAGACCCACTTTGAACTGACAATATTAACATCACCAGGTTTGTTGACAAGCTGCCACATCCCTGCCTTCCTCAACAATTCTAGTTTGTCCTCAATAGCTTTTTCCCACAGCTTCCAATCTGGCCTCCTCTTTGCCTCTGCCATGGTCCTCGGTTCAAGCCCCTCCACATCTGCTATCTCTGCAGCAAGAGCATATTCCTCAAGAAATGAGCCATCCTCCACTAACATCATCCAGTCTGTCAGTCCATCTTCTATCAGTTGGGATGCTAACTCCCCCTCAACAATAGGCTTGGGGAGTGGGACTCCTTTTGCAACAATGAGATCAGAGACATGGTGAGATGTCTTTCCTTCACCCCTGATAAGGTTGAGTATGTGACAACTGGGCTGGACAACATGGGTTGAGTGGCACACATGCTGAGCTAGCTCTTTGGATTCATGTGGATGCTCGTGGGTGATGTTGTTGTCTTTTGTGGGTTGCGTCAAGGTTTAGGACAGGTCAGAGTTATTGGAAGATGGAGTTGAATGCTCCTCGATGAATTCCCAATGCTCCCCCTCAAGATGTTTGGTGAGACCTTCTTTATTATAGTAAACATTGCACTCAACAGTGATGGCCTTGCTATCCACCCAGTAGATATGGGTGTCATTGCTGTTTTCATCAACACCAAGCCATCGTCCCTCATGAACACGTCTACCAAGTTTTGACCCTGTCTCAACACAAACCCAGACCTTCTCACTGAACTTGCAAACACCCCTTAAGTCTGGTTTCTTGCCCATAGCCGCTTCATAAGGAGTCATTCCATTGGGTAGTGCCTTTGTCAATGTTCTGTTGTACAACCATATGGCATGCTGAGCAGCCTCACCCCATAAGTTCTTTGGGAGGCTGCTGCCATGTAGCAGGGCACAGACCTTCTCAAGAATAGAGTGGTTGAAATGTTCTGCAATGCCATTGTGCTGAGGAGTGTCATGAACAGTGAGTTTCTGCTTGATCCCTTTCTCATTTAGGAATGCAACAAACTCCTTTCCTGTGTATTTGCCACCATGATCAGAATGGAGAACTTTGATCCTGGCATCATGTTGCATGTTAATGTGGGTGTGGAAGGTCTTGAAAGCATCCAAGGCATCGCTTTTTAGATGAAGGAAATTTAAGTGGCTGAGGTGGGTCTTGTCGTCAATGAAACTGACATAGTATTGATGGCCAGAAATGGTTTGGACAGAAGCAGGTCCCCAGATGTTGCTGTGGATTTCCTCTGCAAACTCCTTGGCTCATTCACCTTGGCAAACTTTGGTGACAGCCCTTCGAGTTAACTTAGCATAGACACAAGACTTGCAGAAGAAATCCTTCTCATTGGAGGACTTTAAATGGACACCAGTGACAAAACCTTTTGTGATGAGCTTCTGAGCAACCTCAGGTAAGATGTGCCCCATTCAATGGTGAAATTGATTGAGGCTAATAATCTCTTCAGCAGCTGAAGCTTTGCCAGAGTGATGTTGCAGACAATACAGTCCACCATCATCCTTCAGGACTTCTCCGACTAAGGTGCCATCCTGCCCCTTTATGATGCACTTCCCTTGACCAAAGGTGACTTCAAAACCAGCATTGTCAAGCCATCCAACAGAGACAAGCATGTAGCCAACTTCAGGAGAGTAGAAGACTTTGGTGAGGTGGAGATCTGAGGAAGTAGTACCATGAGGTATGTCAATGACAAGCTTGCCCTTTGCTGTGGCACTGAACAGTTTCTTGTTCACAGCATGGAATGGTTTAGGGTCAATGGAAGTGAGCCTGGCAAAATCATCGTGGTAAGGGGAGATATGCAAAGTACACCCAGAGTCAAACAGCTCAATATGAGCAGGGGATAATGGATTGTGACTTGTGACCCCAAGCACCTCAGGGATTGACTCCCTATTGCTTGGCATGCCATCCAAAGATAATGAGCCCAGACCAGCTGTGATATGGCTCCAATCCTTGTCAATCTTGGCATCAGTCACCTTGTTCTCATCAACTTCAGAGAACCAGTCATCATCCATGGCAGCATCAGTGCAGCCCCCACAGGACTCAATAGTGTTTGAGACATCAGACCTGGACTCACTACAGAGATCAGGCAAGGAATCAGGGTCAGTTCCCTCCTCAACAGCAAATGCAAACTCGTCATTGCTAGACAAAGCTTCAAAAGCATTTGCAGAGCCACTAGGTTTTGGCTTTGTGCTGCCAGAGTCCTTCTTTTTATTCTTGCACTCATTTCTCTTGTGGCTGACCCCCCACATTTCCAGCAGGTAGGCCCTTTCTTCAAGCCTTTTTCTGCACCAGGAGTGACCGCAATTGCCTCATTCTTCTCAGGCTTAGTAACAGCCTTGGCTGTGGTGCAACATTCATGCTGTACATGCTGATGGTCATACTCCTCAGATATGACAATGATTAGTGTGTCAGGATCAATGTCAGAGGAGCCAAGTGCTGATGTGCTAAGAAGCTTAGTTGCCATGAGAAGAGAATTGGCATATGTAGCAAGGGATGGGGGAAGAGAGCCAATAATAGTTGAGCAATAATCTTTGTCATCTATGTCCACACCAACTGATGCAAGCTCCTCCTTCTTCACCTGCAGACTGTCAAGAAAGACACAAATGTTGCTCCTGTCAGGGCACTTCATTCCAAGAAACTCAGTATGGAGCTGGGTTTGGGCAAAAGCACCCTTCTGTGTGTACTCTTTGGTGAGTGCAGCCCAGGCTTCTGCAATGGTCTTATAATGTCAAAGTTTCATGACAGCAGAGTCAGGAATTTTTTTAAAGAAGAAGATTGTACACAGATGACTCTGCCTTGTCCCAATCAATGATGGCTATATCCTTGCCCTTGGGGGACAGCAATGGGTGAGGTGTAGACCCATCAAAATGAGGCCACTTCCCTTTCGACTTTACAGCCACAGAGAAACATATTTCAAAAATACTCCAGTTGACACCATTGGGCAGTAGCTTTGGGACATCAGATGGGAGAGAGTCGGTAGTAACAGCTGTGATGGACATAGTGGAATTCTTATATTGCAGCTTGCAGAATCAAGTGGAAAAGAGGGCTCAATAACCTGTAAGAGTTATTTTTGCTAGAATAGTTGACAATATGCTCAGAGTGCGTAAGGACACGTCTAAGAATGTATTCACCTAGAATAGTTGACAATATGCTAGGTGACTATAAGTATGTAATATGGATTGAATGTAAGTAGATAAGCTCACCTCAGAGTGCATAAGGACATGTCTGAGGTAGGCAGCATGAAAGTAAAAAGTATATAAAGAGAGTGGTGTGCCATTGGGTGAGTATGGAGGTATAAGGGTTGCCTAAACAAGATTGGTGACAAGAACAATAAGGTATGTACAAGAAAGGAAAGAGAAACATATGACAGAATGGGTATATCAGGATTGAGACCCGGCTTGCTTAGATAGATGCCGAGCATCACTCCAACATGTTTCAAGACAATGGACATGACCTGGTGATGCTCCTCCAGCATTTTAGTGTAGATGAGGATGTCATCAAGGTGTACACACACTGTGCCTTCAGCCATCAGGTTCCAGAAGATGTCATTCATCATTGTCTGGAAGGTGGCAGGGCTGTTGGTGAGTCCAAAGAACATGACAAGAGGTTTGAATAATTCCTGGTTGGTTCAGAAGGCAGCCTTCCATCTGTCTACTTCCTGGATGCATACATTGTTCTAGCCCCACTGGACATCCAATTTGATGAAATACCATGCACCTTGGAGGTTGGTGATGAGCTCGGAGATGAGGGGGAGGGGGTAGCAGTTCAGCATGGTCATGGCATTAAGAACCTGGTAGTTCTGAACCAGTCAGAGGGAGCTGTTCTTCTTGATGAAGAAGACTGGAGAGGCTATTGGGGATTTGGAGGGGTGGATGTGACTGGAGGCCAGATTCTCCTGTAGGAAGGCATCAAGCTTGTCCTGCTCCTTTGGCACCAGTGGGTAGACTTTATAGCTTGTGGGCTTGGAGTCCAGTATTAATTTGATAGCATGGTCCCACTGCTTGCACTCCAGGAGCAAGCCAAAGGAGGCCTTGGAGAATACATCCTTGAACATGTGGAGATATGGAGGTACAATGTCCCAGAGCTCCCAGGGCATGGAGTTTGCAGCAAATGCCTGGGCCAGCTGCTGAGAGGTGGTCTGGCTGGCCCAGATCTCTGCAATAGAGGACAGGGAACATAGAGTGGTGGCATATATCTGGTCTCCAATTTTCACTGCTTCATCTGAGAACTCCTAGTTGTGCAAGCCACCAAACTTCCCTGTTAGATCCTCCTCCAGGGCCCTGCCACTGCTCTGGTTGTCCTTGTAGAGAGCCTCTCTATGAGGGAATGCCAGAGGCAGAGGGTCTAGAAGGTCTAGATCTGCAAAGGGGAGATGGCCAGCATGGCAAGCCTGAATGGCCACATGCTCCCAAACCTCAGCCTGGCACTGTTCCTTGACCTTGATGGCACAATTGGTGCACCTCCTGGGGCATCAGCTTATGGTTACCTTACCCCAGGCCCAATCTACTTCAGGGTTGTGCTCCTGAAGCTAGGTAAAACTGAGGATCATGTCCTGCTTACCTAGGCTGGTGACAGCAAAGACTGCCCTCTTGGCATGGTTCCAGTAGTGGAGGACAAGGTCAACCACAGAGCTGATGGCACTGGCCTTGTTGGGTGTTCTGTCAATATTGAACACTGGGATGGGCTTGGACAACAGCTGCATAGTCAGGCAGTGGTGCTTAATGAACTCTGAGTCCAGGAACAGCCCCATAGTGCCACTATCCAGGAGGGTGGTGACTCCATGGGCCTACTGAGTGTCCATGGTCTCAATCCCTACCTTGAGGCACAGGGAATTTGCTGAGGGGGTTGCAGCTACCACATACTGCCAGGGAAATTGGCATTTCCAGGCAGGGTGGCACAGACAGGGCCTATTGGGCATTGGGAAACTTGGCCTGAAGTCTGGAGTTGGTGTTTGTATGTCTGGAGGGGGGTACTGAGGTTCTATTGTCTTAGGGTCATTGATATCAAGAGAAGTGATTTCATTTTCTATTGACAGACAAGCAACCCTGTTAGTACTTGGCAATGGAGACATACACCTCATCCATTGCTTGATTAAAAATCCTCCTCCAGACCCAGGAGGGAGGTACAAGCACCACTCTCCTCTGGGATCAACTCCAGTGCCAGCCTATCTGGTGAGGAATCTTAGGCAGCATCCCTTGTGGCCAACAGCTGCAGGAGAAGCTCTTCCTGCTCTTCTGTGGAGAGGTAGCATACCTCAAGGCCCAATGGGCATTGTCACACAAAGTGCCTGGGTTTCTGGCATCTCTAGCACAGTAACAGTGTGGAGCAGTGCTGTCAGGTGGCATTGATGTCCATGGGGAAGCCTGGAGGTAAGGGTCATGGTGCAGAGGTGGCTAGAGCAGAGGCAGGTGCTGGGAGTGCAGGGCCAGGATAGTGGAGAGTGGCAGCAGGGGCAGGTCAGTGAGTCAGATGTGTGTAGTGTAGCTCCCATTGAATCTCCATGAGTTGCCACTGGTTTCAGGCCACCTTATACCAGGAGACAATCTGCTTGTCATCTGGGTGGCCCTCATCAGGGTTGTTGATGCATTCCAGTAAGGTGGGGTGCAAGCCATTCTGTAGGCTGCTTGCTCAACTAATGCCCAGAAGGAGTCAATATACTTGTCCAGCATCTGATTCCCTTGCCTGTACTGCTCCCAGTTGCATAGTGCTAAGGTGGTGGTTTTGGCTGGGTTGATTGGGAAAAACTCTACCCAGAAGTCCTTTTCAAAGGCTGCCCAATCTGTGAAACTTCTGACATCTCTGGGATGTTAGAACACCTGTAGTGTGTAGGTGAAGGCACATCCCATCTTCATGTATGACAGTACACAGGCTATTCTCAGCACATCAGAGTCAAAGGCATCCCTACTGAGATGGCTGTAGGTGAGGCAGGACTGGAGGAAATTCTCTCTGCTGGAGCAGTTGCCATCATACACATCCAAGAGCATGGGATGGGGAATCTGTGCTCAGGGGCCTACTAGAGCTGCTGGGAAGGCTGCTGGAGTTGCTGGGGGTGTTTCTGCAGCCAGGGGTGGTGTGGAGGTAGGGGTCAGGTGCTCTAGTAGTGCCTGGAGGGACTGGGAAATGTGTTTGGTGGTTTGGAAAAGGGTGGAGAGTTCAGTTGTGTAATGTGTGAGGGAAGTTTGGGTCATTGCACCTGGTTTTCTAGGTGTAGCAGGCAAGTCCAGGCTCCATCCTGGGGTCCCAGGGCCTCCAAGGAAGTGTCTGGATTGGCAAGCTGGGACATAGAATTCCATGGATGCTTAAGCCTGGTGGGGAAGCAACAGATAGGGGGCTTAGAAATTCTGTGCAGGCTATGAGGGGCTTCCAGACCAGGATTTGGAGACTTGTTCTGCTGTAAGGGTGACCTCCAGGAGCAATAGCTAAGTCATGCAGCTAGCAGAGGGGAATCTGAAGTATATTAGAACTGTAATCAATTATACAAATGGTAAACTAATCACCTAGTGTAGTACCTAGTTAAGGTAATACTAAAGTTCTGGGGCTTTCTTGAAGACTTAGAAGCTCTACTTCAGTTCCACACTAATGACTTGAGAAATGCTTGCTGTTGAAGTGGTTGACTTCCAAAATATTGCTATTCTGAATGTAGAGGTGTTTCAACAAACTCCAGCCTGTGTATAGCCTAGTATAGTCCTTGTCCTATCTTGTTCTGTATTTCTTCTGGTGTATTTCAAGGACATAATGTTACTGGAACTTGTTTTACCAGGAGGCTTACAGTTTTCAGCCTTAATATATGTTTATTTTGACTTCTGGTGTTTTGTATGTTCAAAATCCCCCTCCAGGCTCAGGAGGGAAGCACAAGCACCACTCTCCTCTGGAGTCAACTCTGGTGCCAGCTCATTGGGTGAGGGATCTCTGGTGGCATCCTTTGCAGCCAACAGCTGCAGGAGGAGCTCCTCTTGCTTGGCTGTGGGAAGATAGCATACCTCAAGACCCATTGGGCAGTGTTGTGTGAAGTGCCCCAGTTTCCCACATCTCTGGCACAGTAACAGTGCAGGGCAATGCTGTCAGGTGGCATTGATGTCCATGGAGATGCCTGGAGGCAAGGGTTGTGGTGCAGGGATGGTAAAGCAGGGGCAGGTGCTGGACATATGGGAACAGGGTACCAGAGCACCATGGTGGGAGCAGGGTGGGGGGTTAGGTGTGTGCAGCATAGCTCCCATCAAATCTCCATGAGCTGCCACTGATCCCAGACCACCTTATACCAAGTGGCAATCCACTCATTGTCCAGACAGCCCTCTGCAAGGTTGTCAATATGTTCCAGTAGTGCAGAGTGCAGGCCATCCTGGAATGTGAGGCACAGTTGGAGACTGTCAGGGTAGGCTGCCTGCTCAACTAATGCCTGGAAGGAATTGATATACTCATCCAGCATCCTTTTCCCTTGCCCATACTGCTCCCAGTCATGTAGTGCAAAAGCAGCAGTTTTGGCAGAGTTGATTGGGAAGAATTCTGCCTGGAAGTCCCTTTCAAAAGTGGCCCAGTCAGCAAAACTTCCAACACCTCCAGGGCATCAAAGCACCTGCAGCACATAGGTGGAGGCACATCCAGTCTTCATGTATGACAGTATCCAAGCTATTTTCAGTGCATCAGAGTTGAAGGCATCTCTGCTGAGGTGAATGTAGGTGAGGCAGGACTGGAGGAAATGCTCTCCACTGGAGCAATCACCATATGCATCTGGGAGCATGAGACAGGGGATCCATGCTTCAGGATTTACTGTAACTGCTGGGGGAACTACTGGGGCTGCTGGGGGTGTTTCTGCAGCCAGGGGTGGCATGGAGGTGGGGGCAGGTGCTCTAGCAGTGCCTGAAGAGATTAGGAAATGTGGCTATGAGGGGCTTCCAGGCCAGAATTTGGAGACTTGTTCTGCTGTAAGGGCAACCTCTGGGAGTGATGGCTAAATCATGCAGCTAGCAATGGGATTGTGGGGTATATCAGAATGGGTAATCAACAATACAAATAGTAACTAATCACCTAGCAGAGGGGAATCCAAAGAGAACAAGTCTAAGGATCCCCACTGCTTGGTGTGGTGCATTAACAAGTGGCAGAGGCATGGGAACAACTGTATAGACAACTGGAGTTGACTGAAAGTGCTTGCTGAGGAATCATGGCAAGTTCTGGGGGTCTCTGGAGATCTCTGGGGTGTTCTACAGATCCCCAGAGATCTCAAATGAGCTTTGGAAAAGTGGAATCAGTCTTAGAGAGTTGGTGTCAGTCTAGGGCAGAGGTCAGAAACAAAGTCCCCTGACAGAAACCAAGGATCATATCCTGCTTGCCTAGGCTGGTGATGGCAAAGACAGCATGCTCAGTGTGGTTCTGGTAGCAGAGGATGAGATCCACCATGGAGTTGATAGCATCTGCTTTGTTAGGAATTCTATCAATATTAAACACCAGAATGTGCTTGGAAAGTGGCTGCATGGTTGGGCAGTGACATTTCACAAACTCCAAATCCAGAAACAGCCCCATTGCTCTACTATCCAGGAGGGTGGTGACTCCATGGGTTTGCTGAGTGTCTGTGGTCTCAGTCTCCATGTTGAGGCATAAGGAGTTTGTGGAGGGGTCTGCAGCTGCTATGTACTGCTGGGGCAGTCAGCATTTCCAGGCAGGGTGGCATGGATGGAGCCTAACTGGCATTGGGGAGCTTGGCTTGGGGTCCAGAGTGGGTGTTTGTATGTCTGGAGGGGAATACTGAGGTTCTTTTGTCTTAAGGTCATTGATATTGAGAGAGGCAATTTCATTTTCTATCAACAAACAAGCAAACCTGTCAGTACCTGGCAATGGAGGCATATGTCTCATCTGTCACTTGGCTAAAAATTCTCCTCCAGGCCTGGGAGGGAGGTGCAAGCACCACTCTCCAGGATCAACTTCAGTGCTAGCTTGTCTAGTAAAGGATCTCTGGCAGCATCTGTCATGACCCACTCTGGGACCTCCAGAATATCTCCTTGCATGTCCAAAGCACACACCAATGCCCCCTCAAACTTCCCCAACCCTCACCCACTGTCAGCACCCACTCTGGCAATCTCCAATGTTCCCTGGCAAACCCTGGTGACCCTAATGGACCCCAACCATATTTCCTGAGGACCCTACCAAGCCCCTGTGCCTTGCCAAGCTCCTGGACACCCATGACATGTCTCCTGACCTTGGCCCACATTGCTGACTTGCTCCCTTGATCTGCCCAATCACCCCAGAACTTCCCAACAACTATGGCAGGACTCACATTCCCACCAGTTCCCATCATCTGTGGCCCACATTCCCATCAGTTCCCATCAAAATACTGCTGCAGCCTGCCAACTGATCAGAACCAACACCCAGTGACCTCACATGTCTCTGTTGAGTCCTGCCATCACACCTGCAATCTCCAGAAGAGGTTTAGTAGCCAATATATAAGCCATAGAACCATATCTGTTAGGGTAGCCTTAATATTACCTGAATTATTGTTACATTTCTTGTGTTTTGATCTTGTTATTCAATCTTGTCAGTTTCAATCTTATCAGTTCTGATCTTATCAGTTTTCTTTCTTGTCTCATCTCCATCTCCATCTTCTAAGTTTCATCTCATCTTGTTTTCTCCAAGTCCCTCATCCCATCTCAACTTTCCCAGCTACATTCAACTCTTTTCCTATTGCCCCAACTCTTCCTTTTCAACTTCATGATCTCCAAAACCCTCCCCGTGCCCTCAACTCAGAGCCCAGCCCTGAGTTCCCCTCTGTTCTTGATATTCAACTCTGGAGCTCCATATTGTACTTGCTCCCCACTTGTCCATTACTCCTGCTCCTCCATATAGCCTGCCAGAGCACTCCAGACTTACCTGGAGCACCTTTTCCCACTTTGTCCACCCAGTTTCACTCTTCTGGAGCTCACTGAAGCATGGAATAGTAAGTGTAGACATCATGTCTGCCTAGTAAGGACTTGCCCAGTGCAGCTGAGCCCTCATTGTCAGCAGAACCTGACAGTATCCTTTGCAGCCAACAGTTGCAGGAGGAGCTCCTGCTCAGCCATGGAGAGATAATGTACCTTGAGACCCAACAGGCAGTGTCACATGAAGTGCCCCAGTTTTTTGCATCTTTGGCATAGTAATGGCATGAGGTGGTGCTGTTGGGCAGTGTCAACATCCATGGGGATGCCTGGCAGCAAGGGTCATAGTGCATGGATTGCCAGAGCAGGGGCAGGTGCTGGGAGTACAGGAGCAGGATACTGGAGAGCAGTGGCAGGAGTGGGGCAGGGAGTCAGGTGCATGCAGCATAGCTCCTGTCAAATCTCCATAAGCTGCCATTGATCATGGGCCACCTTCTACCAGGAGGCAATCCACTCATTGTCCAGACAGCCCTTCGCAAGGTTGTTGATGTGTTCCAGTAATGTGGGGTGCAGGCTGTCCCAGAATGTGAGGCACAGTTGGAGACTGTCAGGGTAGGCCACTTGCTTGACTAATGCCCAGAAGGAGTCAATATACTTGTCCAGTGTCTGTTTCACTTGCCCATACTGCTCCTGGTCACATACTGCTGATGCAGCAGTTTTGGCAGGGTTGATTGGGAAGAACTCTTTCCAGAAGGCCTTTTCAAAGGTGGCCCAATCTGCAAAACTTCCAACACCTCTGGGGCATCAAAACACCCACAGCATGTAGGTGGAGCACATCCAGTCTTCATGTATGACAGTACCCAAGCTATTTTCAGTGCATCAGAGTTGAAAGCATCTCTGCTAAGGTCAATGTAGGTGAGGCAGGACTGGAGTGATCATCATTGTATGCATCTGGGAGCATGGGACAGGGGTTTCATGCTTGAGGGTTTCCTAGAGCTGCTAGGAGGACTGTAAGGGCAACCTCTGGGAGCAGTGGCTAAATTATGCAGCTAGCAGAGGGGAATCCAAAGTATATTAGAATTGTAATTGATGATACAAATGGTAAACTAATCACCTAGCAGAGGGGAATCTGAAGAGAATAAGTCTAAGGATCCCTGCTGCTTGGTGTGGTGCATCAGCAGGCAGCAGAGGCATGGAAACAACTGTGTAGATGACTGGAGTTAGCTGAAGTGTGCAACAAGGGATCACAGAGAGTTCCAGGGGTCTTTGGAGATCTTAGAGGACCAGTAGAGCACCCTGGAGCCATTGAATGAGCCTCAGAAAATTGGAACTTGGCAAGGAGAGTCAGTGTTGGACAGGGGCAAAGGTCAGAAAAAGGTAGTCCCCCATCACCCCCTCTCTAGCATGTAGCATCTTGACATGTGGGGTAAAAAAATTTCCTGATTGCCTGGTCTGTCAGTGGGAGGGGATATATTCCTCTGATGGCTTGCAGCACATCTGGATGTTGTCAGTGGAACTCCCTGAGCAGTCTGGGCATGTGCACATTCTCCTGGGGTTCCCAGGAAATGTCCTCAATTCCATAGCCTTTCTACTTCACCTTGTACTGTAGTCCCCACTGGAATAAGTGGCTGTCCAGGATCTCTTCCACCTCATACTCCTTGCTGTTGTTGACCACAACTGGAGGAGGCAGAGCTGTTGAACATCATCCCAGAATAGGGTCCACTGGGGCCAGAGTCAGTTTGACCATGTTGAAGACCAGATGGAGCTGGCACATTTCCACAGGGAGCCAGAGTTGATAAGCTAGGGGCCCTACCTGCCATTCTACTGTGAAGGGTTCTAATTGTCAGTGTGAGAGCTTCTTTGATGGCTGGGTGGTTGTAATATCAGAGGCATTTAGATAGACTTGATCTCCAGGCTTATACTGGGCACTGAGGTCCTTTCATGGTCATAGTACTGTGCCATGCCATCCTTTGCCTTTGCCAGTACTGCCTGGGCTTCCTCCTGCACAATCTTCATCTGGTCCATGAACTTGTTCATGGCCTCATTCTCTGAAGGTTGGGCTCAGGGTTCAAAGCCCATGCACAGGTAATATCTGAAGTCCAGGAAGAAGGGTGAAAACTGGGTGGCCACATGAACATGGTTATTGTACTAGAACTCAGCTTTAGGGAGGAGTTTGTCCCAGTTGTCCTGGCACTTGTTGCAGAAGAGGTGGAGGTATTGTTTGAGCTCCTGGTTCACATGCTCAGTCTGGCCATCAGGCTGTGAGTGGTAGGCAGTGGAGGTGTGAAGCTTCATGTTGAGTAGTCAGTAGAGCTCCCAAGTGAAGTCTGCCACAAATTGTGGGCCCCAGTCAGATACATAGGCATTGGAGAGGCTGTGCAACTTCCAGACATTCTTCTGGTACAGGTTCACAGCACCCATGGCAAAGCAAGTAGTGTGAGTAGGGATGAAATGTGCTCATTTGCCACAGAGGTCCACCACTACCATGATGACATCATAACCATGGGTGTCAGGGAGCTCTATAATGAAGTCCACCAAGGTGATGCTCCATCACTCTGCAGGGATAGGCAGGGGGTGCAGCTGACCAAAGGGAAGGTGATGTTAGGGCTTGGTCCAGAGGCAGAGATTGCATGTACTAGTATAGGATCCAATATACTGGGACATCTGGGGCTACCAGTAGTTCCAGGACACCTTCTAACACTTGAGCACCCTGGCTGCTTGAGTGACAAGTTCCTCCTGTAGACCATCCTGGTTTCCCTGCCAGATGTCCCAGAGGATCTCCACCTCTGCCCCTTCAACAGCTAAGCTTTCCATGGCTTGGATTGTGAACAACTCAGGTTGGAGAAGCACAATGTTACTGTTGTCATCTTCCCCAGTGCTATGGTCTGCTCTCTGGAACAGGGCATCTGGCTTCCCCATGCTCTGGCTTGGCTTGTGGTGCAGTGAGAAGTCAAAGTTGGCTAAGTAGAGGGACCACTAGGCCTGTTGGTAATTGAGCTTCTTGGCCATCTGGAAATACTTGAGGTTCTTGTGATCCATCCATACCTCAAACTTATGCCATGTGCCCTCCAAGAAATGCCACCATGCCTCAAAGGACTGGATGATGGCCAGCATCTCCTTGTCATGGATTTTGTAGTTGTGCTTGACTGCATTCAGACTCTTGGAGTGGAAGGCCACCAGATGCCACTTTCCATCTTCCCAGGATTGTTGTGACAGAACAGCTCTAGTGGTGAAGTTGGAGCTGTTGGCTTCCACCCAGAAGGGGGAGTCGTCATCCAGGAAGAGGAGGACAGGTCTGGAGGTGACAGCATGCTTGAGGTTATTGAAAGCCATCTGCTCTGGGAAGCCCCAACTCCAGGTGGCATCCTTTGTGATGAGGATGAAGAGCAGTCAAGCATAATGGGAGAAATCCTGAATGAACCTCTGGTAGAAGTTAGTGAAACCTCAAAAGGCCTGCACTTCCTTCTTGTTCTTGGGCTCTGGCCACTCTGCAACACCTGCCACCTTCACTGGGTCCATCTTCATGGCTCCATGTGAGATGATCAACCCAAGGTACTCAATCCAGGTTTGCTCAAACTCACACTTCTCTCTGGCTTGAGTTAGAGTTGGTGAAGGCAGAGGTGTTCCAAGACAATGCATGTGGCCTGGTGGTGCTCTTCTAGCATTTTAGTGTAAATAAGGATGTCATCAAGGTAAATGCACACTATGCCTTCAGTGATCAGGTCTTAGAAGATGTTGTTCATCATCATCTGGAAGGTGGCAGGGCTGGTGATGAGTTCAAAGAACATGATGAGAGGTTCAAATAATCCCTGGTTGGTCTGGAAGGTGGCCTTCCACTTGTCTCCCTCCTGGATCCTGTAAGGGCAACCTCTGGAGGCTGTGGCTAAGTCACACAACTGGCAGAGGGAGATCCAAAGTCTATTCAGTACTGTACAAGGGTCTATGGACATAACTACTCACCTGACAGAGAGAGATCCAAAGAGAACAAGTCTAAGGAGCTGCCTGGCCAGGTGTGATGCTTCAGGAAAACTTCTAACCCTAACCCCAAGGTGCAAACTCTGGAAATTGCCATAACTCC
>JAGGAV010007846.1:0-43383 GCA_017657295.1 Termitomyces sp. DKA64 | reverse complement strand
GAGGGGATTGGGAAGGGGGGAGGGATTGAGGATGGGGAAGGGATCGAGGATGGGGAGGGGATTGAGGATGGGGAGGGGATTGAGGATGGGGAGGGGATCGGGGATGGGGATGGGATTGGGGATGGGTTGACGAGCGTGGGTGCGGGAGATGGGGATGGGGTGAATGGGTTTGGGAGAGGGGAGGGCGGCGGACAAGGTGTCCTACTGCCACTTGTAGCCCCTGATGGCGTGAAAAGAGTGGGAGTATCGTGGGTGTCGATGGGTTTGCATAGGGAGGATGGCTGTGGATGTCTGTGGCGGCTGGGTGTGATGAAGTTGCATTGAGGCGTAGCTGGTGACGGTGGGAGGCGTTCACAATGGTAGGTTTTTGGAGGCTGGTGGGATGCGGCTTCGAGCTTTGCGACAGGGTTCTGTGGTACGACGCATTCTCTGAGGACTTCAAAGTCCGGCTCAGAGTACTCGCTGGGATGGAGTGGGACAGACGAGACTGTGGAGCTATAGATAAGGTGACTGGGACGCGCAAAACTATGAATGCTTGCTTACGCGTCTGGCCATGCGCCTCGGTGTCCATGATATGGACACGCATGGTAACGAATGCTTCGAAAATCATCATACTAGGGTCCATCATGGACAGAGTACCAGAGCGGGGCTTCCAGGTAAGGACATTGACCACTCGAGGGGCATATCTACCTCTAGGAATAATGGAATGCTTATAGGGAGTGAGAGCGGCTATGCAGGGTGTAACGAGGTGGGAGGGGACTTGGTGTACAGGCTGGTTAGGTCCACGGGCGACGAGCGTGTATGGCTTCTTGAGGACGATGGTGGTCATGGTGGGTAGAAGAGAGCAGAGATGGTCAGCCTCGCGCCCAGCCCTCCTGGCTATCCAGGAGACGCGTTTGTTTGGTAGACTTGATGCACAAATGAGTGCCGAATATTGCCGGGGGCATAGCTCAGTTGGGAGAGCAGCAGACTGAAGCCAGTTTGTTCTGAAGGTCCCGCGTTCAATCCGCGGTGCCCCCATAAGAATATTAGTCTGTATACTTTTGTTTGGCACACGATCTTCATATTGTTCTTTACTTTGATGGACTGCATCCACTACTTCCAGATTCAATTTCATTATATCATACATATACAGACCAGCGTCTCAACTCCCTATCCATCCTAAACAGTTCTGCCCCTAGCATTGATTACCCCCCAAACCGCCATACCAACCACCAACCCAACCCCGACAAATACAATCGACGCCCACATGCACCTCTTCCCCCACCTCCATTCCACCTCCCACCTCCTCATCAGCCTCTCTACCTCTCTCTCTGCCTCCGCCTTCTCCTCCGGCGGCAGACTCCATATCCGCGATGGATCTAGACGTCCCCCAGGGCGACGCTCGTAGTCTGTGTGGGGCAGTCGGAGGGTGAATGTGCCGATAATCCAGAGTATCGGACAGACTATGGTCAGAATTGTGTCAGCTGGGGCGATGTGCGAAGTACGCGTTGGACGTACGGAATCCGAGGAAGAATAGGTACATGGGTAACGTGCGTGGTTCGTGTTCGTGTTCATTTTCGTATTCGTATCCGTTTTTGTTTTCGTGTTCTTGCCCGTCAAGTTCATCTTTCATATCTTCTTTCTCTCGTCCTGCCCGCCAGTACGAGTACGACGGCAGGTCTGCATAAGGTAGGGGGAGAGCTTCGTTCGAGCTCCCATACGACACACCCCCTGGCTTCAAATGCCCGAACCCAATTTCTTCCTTCTGCACCGTCGGCTCAGGTCTCGCGACATAGTAAAACCCTTTCTCCTCCGACCTGGTTTCAATCTTGATCTCGGAAGACGCGTCTGAGTCTCGGAGGGTGCTGCTTGTAGAAACGGAATTTGTGTCTGTGTTGGATGGTGGCAGATTCGTCTGTTGTGACCGTGTCTGCGCCTGTGAATTCGACGGAAGGACACGCCATCCCTCCCGGTCTTTATCCTGTCGTGATCGCGATCGTGATCGTGCCGGTGGCATTTCGTCGATGTCGTCTGAGGGTACCAAGGAAGGGGTCTTTGAGGATATGTACTTATAATTATGTATGTACGTACATGCTTGAAGCTGTGCCGGTGACCACGGCAGCTTTCTTGATCCTCTTCCTGCACCGCATCCGTCATCCGTCATAACATACACTAATATTCATCCGCGTTGATAAGATCTCCATTCTTCTCTTACTCACCCAGCTCCTCACTCCTTCCCCCATAAGATACGAGTCAAGGCAATACCCCCTCAAGACCTCATGATTGACGTTATCCCCGGTGGTCAAGCTTAACAGTGGGTTGAACCCACTTGGACTCAGGGGTAATCGATTAGTTACCGAGCTTGAAGCTTTGAACCCGTTCACCCGTTCCGGGCCACTCCGCTCCCACTTCGCACGGCCCGCACCAATCATGTAACAGCCTCACAGGATAATCGCACACTCATCAATTCAGTCTCGAGTTTCGACGAATATTCGGCGGTTCACTAATAATGTTATTCGCGACCACGAGCGGTGTACGATCACACGTTTCCACTCATCGGTCATTGTTACGAAAACATTAGACTATGCAAGGTACACTACCGCGATTCCACGATATGTCATTGCGTCCAATCCATCGTATCCAATCGTAACTCGTATTCGGAACACCGCAGAAAATGGCTCGTCGTCGTGTCATAACATCCGTATGCATACCCCCCCCTCCCCACCATCCCTACCAACACATACATACCCATCGAAACTCTTTCACTAGATAAATTGAGTTGGGTCTCTTTCTGTCTCTGTCTCTGTCTCTGTCTCTCTCTGTCTGTGACATGGGTATTTTCTCTCTCTCTCTCTCTCTCTCTCTCTCTCTCTCTCTCTCTCTCTCTCTCTCTCTCTCTCTCTCTCTTTCTTTCTTTCTTTCTCTCTGTCTGTGACATGGGTATTTGCATGTGGTTCTGTATGTATTAATTACTGCAACGTGTTCCGATTCGGGGGCGCTAGACATTGACATCGTATGGAACGATTTATAAAAAAAAATCTGGAGATCCGAACAGGTGGTAAGGATGTATGGTATGTATGTACCGAGACGATTCCATGCCATGGTTCTTTTTGTTCTATTATCTCGTGGGACGCGAAGCACGCAGGGCGCGCATTCAGAATTAAAATGGATAAACGAAACGTCCGCTTCCTACACACGGGGCAGGGATAAGCACGAAATGAGGAGCTTGAGGAAAACCAACAAGTATTCAACAAGACTCAACCTTACAGCATATGTCTGAAGACACCTCGAACCGGGAAACTTCTCTCCTCCGAACTGGTGTGGTCCGAGGATCTTTGCACTGTGCCGGTGGCGCCGGGATAAAGTGACGCATGTTCCGTCATAATGCAAAGACTGACAGAACAGCCTGAGAAGGTGAGTTATTGAGCATACCATACCCCCCGTTGAATTGACTTTTTCCTTCAAGATTTCCGCCAGGATGCCATCAAAATTCTTGACGACAACGAAACTACTTGCAGCTTATCCAACAATACCGAGCGACCAAAACTGGCTGTGTTCGGTTTCTCAAGTTGCCGGTGACGGCCGGGACAGTGACGCAATGTAAAGACTGACAGAACAAGCCCAGAGAAGGTGAGGATATGTATGTACCCGACGATCCATGCCAGTGCATAGTTGACTTTTCTTTCTATTCCAAATCTGCTACTTAGGATGCGCACAATAGCGCGTAAAACTTGTGACTTGGAGACTCAAAATCCGAACGACAAAATCTCGTGCGCTCGCGTTCGCATTTGCCCATCCCCCCCCGCAGGACAGCAAACATACTCAAACCTCAACAGAATTAACTCATAGCCTATCGAAATCCGGAATAAGACCTCCTCGATATGAAGCACAAACGGGCACTGGACACCAATCCCTTTCTCAAGCTGCCGGTGGCGCCGGGACATTGACGCATATTCTGTCATAATGCATGAAATGTCAGAAAACGCTCCACCATGAATTGAAGCTCATTAACATTTCAAGTCTAATGAAATGGCATCGCGTCCACATCGCACTGCATTGGATCATAATCGCCTCCCTGGTTGTATGTACCCGCGGCACGGCCTGAAGCGTCGTCTATTCGCTTCAGCCTCATTTTCGTCCTTGGAATGCCGAGTGGGCGATATACGAGCCCGAACCAGAGCCTGAGGGTCGCGAACACGAGGTAGTAATATGTACATAGGGCGCTTTGAGATTTGGACGTCTATCGAGCGGTTGATTCCATGATCCTGATATGGGGAGGTGGCGGGGATGGTATTCAGATGGCTTCGCTTCGGCGCCGACGGCTTTCGGATTGCGCAGCACTCGTCCATATCAGTAGTTGGATGGGTTGAACCATGAGCGTTGAGCGCTAAGCGTCTGCTATATATGTAAACACAGGTGGCGCCGAGATGCCCACTTGAGTGATTCGTTCTATCTCTTGTCTGCATACTTGTTACAATTGGCAAAGCTTGTCTTCACTTGGCGCTACTCGCTTCAACTTGAAGGTTTTCTGATGGGTGTCCATCTTGTGGAATGAATCTCAGTCGTGTTTCTGTCAAGGTCAGGGCACTAGAAGGTAAACCCTCGAGGAACAAACTGAGTGAGGCCGGGACGGGAACGCTGATCGACGATGGGGCGAACACAGCAAAAGATCTAGGAGCAAACAGAATTTTTGAAATAGGTAATTGAATGCACACCCCAACCTCTGACAGTTTCATCGTGACAAAGACCAGCTTGGATAGTTTCTTGACGCCACTTGCAAAATCATTCTTAGACCACATCGTATCATGGGACACTACATAAATCGGTGATTACCAACCAGACCTACATTCAAAGTTACAATATGACTTCCGATTTTCTAGAGCTTTGAATGTGTGTAACGCAATTGGTAACCTCACATCCTCCACCTACTAACACCCTACCCCTTCTCAAACTTCATCTCAAACTGCTTCTGCATCAATGAATGCACCAACTTCTTCAGGTTATCGTTCAACTCGTCTTCTTCCTGACTGCATAGGATGATTTAAAAATGCGCAAAAGTCACCACTTGGCTACTCTTCAATTTGAAAGTCTTCCATTCCGCGGAACCCATACGGGTCATGTTCGATAATCGTCAAGACTTGTTTGCACGTCTTCCCGATGACACTTTCGGAACCACACCTTGATCGCGTCGTATCATGAGATGCCACATAGATCGATTATCATCCACACCGCTGCCTTCGTCGAGCATCAGCACTGGCACTCTCTGTTCATCATCACAAAATAATCAAATTCCTGCGTGGTAACACCTCTCAAAACTCGCCTCAAATTACCCATGCAAATCAGCGAATACAACAAGACATTCAGAATTGTTTGTCTTATCTTCTTCCTGACACATCGACCTTTTGTGGTACCCACTCTTCATCCCTGTTCGAGAATGGATGGGTCGGAGACGCGTCGCGGTCATGCGATAATCACGTGATAGATACTGTGCATTGGGTCATGTGACTCCGATACAGTATCTTATCTACATCTCGATGACATACCGAAAATTGAGTAATCTTATCTACGAAATCTTATCTACGACATTCTCGAAGAGCGACTCGGGGCCACTCTCAAATTCATTCTAGATCATATCAGATATCATACATGTAAACAAAATTATCGACACAATCCAATTGGCAGACCAGCGCCTGTTCATCTCCTCTCTACTTTCTCGGCGTCAAAATAACCGGCAACTTCCCCTTCATCATCACAAAATAATCAGACATATCCTCGTCCCATTTATCAACATTATACCCCTCTTCAAATCTCATCTCATACCTCTGCATCAACAAACACACCAGCATCCTCATCTCCATCCATGCTAAATTCTTGCCCACGCAGTTTGACGGGCCCACTGAGAAGGGTATGAACGCCGTTTGGTCCGTGATGGTCAACAAAGGGTCTTTGAATATCTTTGGTTCGAGGCGGGATTGTTGTTCAACAGACAGCCAGCGTTCAGGGAGGAATGCGTTGGGGTGCGGGGAGAAGTACCTGGGGTCACGGTGTAGGCAGAAGAACGGGATGAAGGTGCTCGTTCCCTCGGGAACGTAGCTGGTCGGGAGGAATGGTCAGAACAGGAAGAAGCCGGAGTGTAGAGGCGGAGAGACTCACTAAGGCCCGATGGTTTTTCCAGTATCTGCGTATCGCTGGCTTCCGCTTAGGATAGGCGGGTAGAGGCGGAGACTCTCATTCCTATCCAGGACAAATTTGTGGACTCGTAGGAAAGCTTGAATTTGTGAGAACGTACAATGCAGCGGTGAGGTATGGAAGGTGGGCTTGCTTCGCGTAGTCCATCACATCGTCTCCTAACGTGTCAATCTCCTCTTGTAGGCGCTTGTAGGTGATCGGGTTGGCCAGGAGGAAGTAAACGAGATTCGTGATTGCGCTTGAGGTCGTGTCTGCACCGGCGATGATTGCAAGGCCGCCTATGTTGTCATCATCAGTTTTCTAATATGGTCTGGATTCATGCATCGACAGTCCCGCACCATCGCTAACTACCTCAATCACAGTCGGGGGAATCGACGAGACTCCGTCTTCGTCAATCTAGGGCTTTTCTATCAGGATGCCAGGTTGCTCGTGAGTTTGGAAAGACGCGTACGAGATGGTGGAAGAGGTCCTTGTGCGGGGAACCGCGCTTTTTGCGTGCAATTGCGCACTTTTTCGCGTGTTCTCTGAAGGCTTTGAGGTCTTTCGCTAGGTTGGGGAATTTCAAGAAGAGGGCTCCAAGCCATGGCACGTGGCTCATGAAGATAGCATTCCTTCGAGTAGGTAGGGTATCAGTCACTTTAAGAGTTTGATGACTGTCATGTCTTACTTCTGCCCGGCTTCCAGAAGGTGCCATAATCCGTCGACATCTCCTTCCTGCATCATCTCTGTACCTCCGCCAAAACTGATGTGATCATTCAAACCAAGGGGAATATTACGCGACGAGTAAAGAAAAACTTACGCCAGATCATTCATGAAATCGTACCTATAGCCCTGTTAGCAGCCGACCTAGCTTCTGAACACTCAAAACAAGGGACCTACGTGAAGAAAGAAATCCACTTCGCCATATCAACTGCACCAGTCTGTTGACCCACAGCGTCCACCAGCTGGACGCAGCGCTTAGTGATAATCTCCTCATACCCCTTCAAAGCAGCTGTGTTGAACGCGCGTGTCCATGGTCGTCTCCGTCTCGTATGCTCGGTCTTATCACGTAATGCAATCATCGGTTTCGTTGTTTCGACCTCGGGTATACGACCGTCCCAGACTGTTGATGGGTTTTTTCTGCATGTATTAACCAAGAGAGAGGTAACTCACATGGCCCCTTTGGCAATCCCTGGGGTCCCATCATTGGCGCTATGGCAGCTGCATCTCGGATCGACAACTCATTTGGACCTGGATGATGATGAGGTTATTCGATGTCCAAGACAGATGGATCCGTTACACGCGCAGGCTCACGATACCGTTAACGTAACTCACCAACACGGACAACGTCCCCGTACTGCTCGTGCAACTGCAGGTAGTATGTATGTTGCTTTCCACCGAGCGACAAGAATGCCATATGCATCTTGGAGACACGGCATAGAAGTGGGCCTGGGTACTTTGCCAGCGGATGGAAAGGAGATAGGCGATACGCCACGATAGAGATGCCTAGTGCGGTCCAAAACGTGGTCAATGTGGTGAACACCGCGCTGAGAAGGGAACTGGAATGGCGGGCAACGAGGGGCACGAGAAGAGTTGGGGTACCCAAGAGAAGGGCGGCGAGGTGTAAGGGATTGTGAGTCTCAGTTCGCTTGAAGACCAGATGAGTGAACTAACAGTATTGGGGTAAGCTAGTTAGGCCGTTAATGAACGGAGTATCAACGCTACTCACAAGGGAGGCTGCGACGATGAAGAGCATTGTGTTGCAGTGGAACAAAGACACGCGAGGTGAATCAAGAGGTCTGTCGTGACTACAGAGAGAATCAGTTCGGCTGCGGGAACTTGTCGAGTACTTATCAATAAGACACTGCTGATGCAAGGACTCGGAGTTACGATAAGTCTTAAGTTTCAAATTTCAACCCCAAGCATGACTTTGCAATAAGGTACCGGTTCATTTTCGGCAAAGGACGGGCTTGAATCTTGAAAATCCTCCCTCCTCGTTGCAAGAGAGCCAATTGCCACCGTAGCTAGCAGCATCTACATTTTTTATACAGGAGACTAATTACTCCTGCGTAGTTCAGGCTGTACAAAGAGTCGATTACTCGAGGACATACCTTGACATGGACAGGTTATTTAGATCAACGGTGGTCCGTTCTCGGACACGTCCGCGTGAGATGTCCTTACTTCGCAAATGTACACACACGGGTCCCCCATCAACTTGTGGCCCGAACAGTCTCTTGATCATATCTACTGTACTTAGATCATATCGCAAAAAATTCTCTGGGCACAAATTAAGAACCTTAGGTCCATCATACGACCGGCGCGCGCCAATTGTGGGCTTACCTAGGTCTCATGTCACGGACCACCACGAAAGAAGGTGCTCAACGGATAATATATGGATAATCCTCATCCGACTGGCCAGCTTCCCAGTTCACAATTTCTTTTCTGTTAGTGACATATACTTGATATGGTACATATATTTACGCAAGGATTTCGATGCAGGCTGCTCAATTCTTTATTCGGGAGAACTGCTCAGTGGGAGAAGTGAATCGTAACTAGTCCTGTTCAGACAGAATCCGCTGGATTGAGCAGTCCTATGTACATATGCATGATGTCAATGGTATAAAGCCGCAATTGCAAAGAACGACTTGTAGTGTAGATTAGGTTAGATAATTAAAGATACGGTTTCCCCAAAGAACTATCATCTACTCTGTTTTTCCTTTGTCAAGCGCTTGAACCTCAAGCAGAGGGTCCAAAGATGACTCAGGCTGCCGGTACGAATTGCCGAAACGGTCCGCCCATGTAAAGTACTGCGAAATCAATGACCCGTCAAGTTTGCTGAAGAAAGAAAGATAGTGACGCACCTGGCCATAATTTACAGTAAAGTATATATGATGTAGGGTATGGTGTGCGGGTCCGTTGATGACCTTCTCCAACGCATGACCAGTGATCATATCTGAATCATGGATCTTATATATGGTCAGTCAACAGGCACATTGACTGAGCGTCGAAAACGTACGAATATACTCCAGAAGTTGACAAGGACGAAGAGCACGAGGTACAGCATTCGATGGAGAGGAAAGAGGAAGATGAAAAGATGGTATGGCACGGACTGCAGGTAGCCATCCACGGGATGGAAAGCGTGAGAGGCAAACGGCGTAGGGACTAAGCTGGATTTAGTGAAAACTCAAGTGAAGATGTAAAAAACATACTGATCCATTTGTGATGCGGCTTGTGGAGCATTTTGTAGAATACGGGTATATGAAGCCATCGGTGGATCCAGTAGATGCAATAATCCGTGAAAAGCAGGAATCTGGATTACGCTGTCAGTTACTGCGTGGAAAGAGAATGAAGATACTCACAGTGGCACTGATGCAACAAGATAGAAGTAGCCATACGTGTCCAGCCCGTCGTACAGTTTTGAATATCCCATTACCTCCGCCTGGAACCACGGAAGTGTTAACAGCATCATCACAGGGAATGCGCGTAAGCTGCATTGAATTTCAAGTCTAATCTGGTTTTGCAAGAACCGAGGATGGCGCATCATGTCGTGATTGAATATAAAGGTGTACGACAGCCAGGCAAAGAGAAAATATAGAACATGAATTCCGATAAGAGTAATTGCACACAATGAGATGAGTTGCCGTGGCAGGTAGTCCCTGGGCCATGCAGAAATTTGTGGCATTGAATTGAAAGAGGTAGCGGATGATAGCGACGCAAGGTCATCCAGAGGTATAGGTGGATGCGGCAAGTTCACTACTATCTGTGACCACGTGGATGCAGCATCTCTGACCGGAATTGTGAGTGTGCTATTGAGTGAAGACTGGTAGGAGCTGGCGAAGGCGGACAACGGGACAACCTTGGCCCAAAGTTTGTCGAGAATAACCTCGTCTGCAATGTGAAGCACGAAGTCCATGGTCAGGATGAATTTCCAGCAGAGGGCTAGAGGTTACGCGCTGTGCCTAGCGCTCGTTTGTCGAAGGGATGGTGGCGTGGAGAGAGATTACTTTCCATCATTGCTTTTTTTATGTTTCCTACTTGAACATCAGGCCACTTAATTTTTTGACCCACGTGATGAGGTGTGGATGGGGCTGCGAGCCGCACCGAATTCGCGATCACCCTTTTCAGTCTTCATACTTAACATCTGGAATGGAAGTACTTGAGGATAGGACAGGATATGTAAGTATCGGTGAGCGAGTACTGCGAATATAGAAAGGGTCTGGATGTTTGCCTGATTTGGTATCCTGCGCATCATTTAATGGAAGTGTGCGAACTGTATTGTCAGAAATGATTTCTACAGGAAATTCGGTATAAATGGAAAGTACAGTTTCTTAAACATCGACACCTCGAGAGCCCTGCTGCAGGGAGTTTCCAAGTCGTACTACAAAGCCAATGGACCTTGATTAAAGGAACTCGATAACATCGCTCATGGCTCTCTGTTTCATGCTGCGCAAACTCCAATCATCTCATTCATCGACAGATTCACGCTACTAGTGCTCAGTGCAGGTACGACGCCAGACTGTACCTCGACGCATCAACATATAGCAGAAGTACTTGGGTCAAGGCTTGGCTCACAGAACCTGGGCCTGGTCCATGATTACAGGATTCCTCGAGTCTTATAAGTATCCGTATCCGGTTTGGGACGTTCCCACCAATTCGCATTGCACACGAAGCGGATGGAAGAAGTGGCCGAGACGGAAAAGCTACCTACATACAACGTGTCACTCAACACGGCGAACTAAATTGTGTGAACCCGGATCTGGAGACATGGGTAAGAATGATATAGCCTAATTCGAGTTTCCAATAGGCGCAGAGCTTATTGTACATATGAGTGAATTTATAGCATCACGGAAATTCTCCTACTTGAGAGGATGCAAGCCTGTCAGCACCCGGTCGTAAGGAAGAGACGATAAGCACTTTGGATGAAAGGACGATTTGAGCAAGACGATGTTGCGGAATTGGCGACGTATTGTAAGAACAGTATCAGATCTCCTTTCAGTCCACAAAAGACCTTTTTCCCCTGTGACTGCAGAAGCAGCGCCGAGGGAGAAAAAATTGAATGATGAACATGGCTTCCACTCAGACTCGCAACCACGTTAAAGAGCAACTATTGCGGGGCCACCTACGAGATCAAGACCTCGACGAACGTACCGAATTTCGTCGATTTGTGATGGCTAGAGATCTCACGGAGCGTGTGACCAAGAAATCGTTGTTCTCCCAGCGATGGGAAGAGGAAAGAACGTGGCGGAGGTTAAAATTGTATTTTGTGCTTCACTTGGCGTACCAAACTCCTCAAGCCAACTCTTGGTTATCTAATGTCGATGCCTCTCGAAATTCACCTGGACCTCTGTAGAATGTCATAGGGAACATCAGCATTCGACTGATCACATGCCCAGGACTTAGGCAAAACATGATATATTCAGAAATACCACGATTCCCGTCTGTTCCTTGCCCTTTTCAATCGCGTTGAGTATGATTGGACCACCTCCCGTCCTGACATTTCAAAAAGATTCTAAATGCAGAAGCTCACTCACAGTCTCGCAAAATTCTCTCATACCTTAGAGAGTGTCTTTTAGACTCCTGGTGCTGGTTCTTTGGCGCCCCTCACCTCTGTGCTTCCTCCCTCGAGCTCACAGTAGACTGGACTAGATATCATGCTTGCGTTCCGCACTTTCTTCGCTCTTGCTGCAGCAGCAGTTGCTGTTGCCAATCCTCTGAACACGCGGCAGGCGACCAACACCAACGCTGCCATCAACCAAATTGTCAGCAACCTCGATGGGACTATGCATGTCGTCATGCCCAACATCCGTGAGTCAAACCCTTTACTCGACCTGATCCATTATCGTACACTATTTTCCTGTCTCTGCAAACTCCGAACGCCTTTCGTGCTGACGCGGGTAAATCTAAACACATCTAGAGACGTTGCAGGCCAACCACACGATCAGTGATGCGACCGTCGATGCGCAGATTGCAACTCTCATAACTGCGTTCAATACCGCAACGAGTGCTCTCGCCGCCACCCCTGTCAGCAGTGGTTCGACTACCGTCCTTCCCACCAACGACGACATCAGCATACTCTTCGCCGACGTCATGTCGTAAGCCTCAATTGTTCCTTTCTCCGTTCTAGGTATGCATAAACTATTGTATAGAATCCTTGCATCGGGCCTTTCTGGCGTCAGCACTGAGTCGGTCCCGTCGTTCAAGAGTACTGTTGACCAACTCGACCCCGCGGTTGCTGCTTCCCTCAACCAGTTCAATATCACGCTCCCTGGAGGCGTGAACCTTGTGCACACCATGTGCGCCATTCACTGTCTTATCCGTGCCTTGCTCATCATGATTTTTCTGTCTAGGATGCTAGATGCTCAGCAGTTCCTTGTGAAAGAGGGCACTTTCCCGCAGACTGTCGCCGCACTCGGATTCTGAACGCAAAGATGGTCGAAGGTCTTAATAACAATCCAATAAATCTCTATGCAGTAAATATTCTCGTTGTGAAATCAGTTGTTCAGATTTATGTGATTCATTGGTGTCACTGTTTCCCGAGAATCAAAAATTCTAAAGACCATGACGATGTTCAAAACCTGGTCAAGTCAAATGAGGTATGAAAACCCATAAAGATGATTGTTTAGTAGTTGGGACGTTCGTCTTCATGGTCTAACGTTTAACAGTGGCGCCCGCGTTGAAAGCAACAGGCTGTTGACGTCCCTGATCAAAAAAATCCTTGTTATGGATATCGTCGATTTGCTTTATCGAGTAATTTCCACGTCAGCCTTTTGACCGTAATTTTGTAAGACAATGGTCACCCAGGTTACACCATGTATCATGATAACCGGATTGGTACGCTCGTTTCGGTGACCTTCATCGACCAATCCACTGTCTGCAGGGTTCTATATCATAATATATATGTACGACAATCAGCCGATACCACAACTCCAGCCTCTTCAGCGCCAAACTAGTGTCCCATTTACGATTAATTCACGATGCCTGTCTTCCAAGTTGCCGCCAGTACCTCTACCTTCAACCTCAAGGCCCAGCCGACACTATCCCTTCCTATCACTATCGTGACCAAATCCACACGCACGCCACCCTCTACAGTCCCAGTGGAATACAGTCTACTTGATGACTTCTTCGGTTACACTCTTTCGACGACGCGTACTCATGAGAGTCGGCATGATTCCAGCGCCGCCGACGTACTCCCACCTTACGTGGAGGATATGCCTCCGACGTGCTCACTCAGGTCTTCCGAACCTGTGACACTTGCAAAGTATCTCTTCAAATTCGGATTTCGTGAGCATCTTATAGTGCATTTTCAGTGTGTTTGATATTGACTCGCGTTCTCTAGTCTTCCCGCCATTTTGGATATTGGGAGCTTGTATCCTCTGGTCGCCTCTGCGCGCACCTGCGAATCGTTCGCATATCGAGGTTGCATGGATGGCGGACAAAACAGAGTCAGAACGCCAACGCGTCACCGCTGAGATAAGGAGGGTCGAAGCTCGTTGGGCGTTGAGGTGCCTCTGGGCCCTTCTTATCCTTACCCTGCTTGCTGCTATCGCTGGAATCGCAGTTTTGGTTGTCCCTCGCTCGTAAACCCAACGTCAACTTCGAAATACCTCAATTCTCTCGACCACTCCACCTCGCAAGACTGCTATAGCCCCGTTTACACTGAGAAACACATTGTCTGTGCGTCTGGCCTGCGTTCGGCAATCCTCGAAGTATAACGACATACCTTCCGCATGTGCACAATCGCACCCCTCTTTTAATATAGCCCGCGCATTGCACAATCGTATACCTTCAACACTCAATGGACTAACCTCTGAGAGGCATGTATCAATAGCACGAATACCATGACTACCTTCTATAATCTGAATTCTCCGCTAATTACACTAGCAAACTGATATTTACCATGCTTGGTACTAGTACCAACATTATATATGACTTGACCGATTCGACTTCACTTCGGGTGAGTGCGTCAAAACGGTGTCCGATTGATAGACGAATATGGGCAGATAACAGTGGAAATCGACCATGATGTTCATGAATAAAAGGCATTTGAAATTTCGTTGGATGTAGCAGTACGCATGCCACGTTGGCCGTCAAAAAGCTGAACTGGCAACTGTCACAATTGGACACACTTTGCAAGCGCTCGAGCGCTCATCTCGAGGGTCATTTCAACTTCTGAGTGAGGACATTATCAGCAGTGTACATTTTCCGTTCATTAATTTATCCTCATACTCACTCCCGTTTCAAGCTCTTTGAAGCGACGCATCTAGTTCGTCTTCTCATATGTTGTTGAGATTGCTGAATGACCAAATTTCCTAGCCACACGAGAAATCAAGTTTGGGGATATCTTATCGATGAGTCTGCGCTCCTCCAATACAGTTGTCAAAAAGGTCATGGTACGGCAGAGACTCCAAATGACCGAAGGTTAACTGTTTTTAATGCTGCGATGGACTTCTGGACATGTAGGTTACGCCAAATTGACCGGTGCCACTAGCCGTTCCGGAGCGTTTCATAGGTGCTTTGCCCTTGCACGCTTAACGGATGATCCGGGTGAATGTTTTGGGAAGCCTTCCCAGCATGTGACTGATCAACCCAAGAAGTAGTTGAATACGGACAGATGTAGACGATTATAGTAAGTCCTCAGTCACACAATATAATGTTGTTCGACTGTGTATTATTACCTGTAGACGATTATAGTAAGTCTACAGGGGTGGTCGTAAGTAAAATAGATAAGTCAGTAAAGATTATACTCACCCTCAGTCACACAATATAATGTTGTTCAACTGAGGGTGGCTATTCGTGTATCCAAAATTAGTAGTAGAAAATATTTAAGGTTTGCTAGCAAAGACTAACAAACACCGATCAAGTGAGCCACCTGGGCCAGGGGAGAAAAAAAAAGAAACTAGAGGTAAAACATATCACGTAATACAAGGTATGATGTACAGTCGCGCAAGTCATTGCTCAACATTCCCCCTGACTCGTGCGACCGTCATGGCTCTTCAGACTGTTGGGATCCGATAACACCGTGAGCATGGATCACAGGAGCGCACAGACCGACGGAATACAAAGGACTCAGGGCCATGCTTAGGCCAGTGGCCCCTTTGTCATCAAGACAGTGGACAAACATATATTTATATAGTACGAGACAATACAGGAACCCTCAGTCAATTATCCAGAGACTGAGGGTGAGTTAGAACATTTCCTATGACAGAAGCAATGCTTACAGTACATATAGACTTACTATATCTGTGTCGTATAGGTAGGAACTGAATGCAGTCAATTATCCAGAGACTGAGGACTTACTATATCTGTGTTGTATAGGTTCCAACTTCTAACAGGTTATGGGACATTGCTGCTTTGACTTCTGAAGGAATTGAACCTATACCTGATCTCTGTGAGCTATGATTGCTCAACCTTGTCTTTGCTGGATTGAATATCTGATTATATCTGCTCCTGATTGATGTGGATAACATGTATCTGGGAAATCTATTGTTCTCCTTGCTGCTGCCTCATGACTTGCTACGATGCCTCCAATGAGTGAAAGCTCCAAATCTCCCTCTGTGCCACTGACTGCTACCTGAATAGCAGAAATGAAGATGGTGGACAATGGCACAAATCCTACTGTTTTACCTGTTGGAAAGATAACATCGTCCTGGACGGGCCACATCCTAGATAAGGATGATGGCAAATACACCAACTGGGCATACACAATGAAATTAGAACTCACCATGGTCCAGCTATGGGACTACATCTTTGACCCCCCCCCTCACCCTCATGACATGTACAAGCCATGCACCTGCCATACATGGGCCTTGAATAGGCAACTAGCTTGTTCATTCCTGAAATGTGTGCTATCTGCTCTAGAACAAAAGCTCTGCGCTGAGGAGGAGGACCCTGTTGCCTTTTGGTCATACTTGAAGGAATGCCATGGTGGTGCTGCCCCCATTAAACAAGTTTGCCTCCTACAGGAGGCCCTCACCACAAAGTGCTCATTGTTGGAACCACTCACCAAGATGGTCGATGCAATTTTCAAGAAGATTGACTGTGCATTTGATGCCAGTGATGTGACAAAGGACTTACTGAAGTCCATCACCATCTTGTCCACCCTCTCAGACAAATCCTTTTCCCACCTGCAATCAATAATCTCCCACAACTTGGGACACACTGGTAGCATGATCAAGTATGGGCCGGCTGAGATTTGACAATTCCTGGAGGGGGAACAAACACTACTGGAGGCAGACAGGTCAATGACGATGACACCTCAGAACTCCAATCCAACTGCACTCATTGCCAAACCATTTTGGGGTAGTAATATTACTTGCTCAGCATGCAAGGCTCAAAAGTGCCCCGTGCATGTCTACACTGGTCATACTGCTCCCTGGTGTATCCTGGAAGGAGGAGGAATGGCAGGGAAGACTACTGAAGAGTCAAAGCAGGCACACCTAGCACACTATGATAATATAAGGAAGGACAAAGGAAAGAGGATCTCAAAAGTCATGTTTACACCAGCAGGTGGCAGCACCTTTACTCTTGAAGGTGACCCCAAGACTATTGCAGCCTACCTTGCCACAAAAGGACTGTTGACTGCCCCAGCAAAGCAGGAATTTGCTGGTCTGGCATTGGACAACATTCCTTTTGCAGGCACACTGATGACCATTGAGGACCTTGAGATTGACAGGTGGATTGCTCTTGAGGAGGAGAAGACTGACACTGAGGGCAATCATAACCCATGCTCCAAACTCACTCTTTCCTGTGAGACTCACCTAGACCCATTCTTCCTGGACTTGGGCACTACTGTCCACATTTCCCCAGATGCCTCTGACTTCACCACTCTCAATCCCATCCATGATAAGCCTATTTGAGGAGTGGGAGGGTCCTGCATTGTGGCCACAGGAGTAGGAACAATCCAACTTCACATTGATGCACTTGAGGCTTGGGTTCTGGCATGGAAAAACAAGACTGGGGAAAGCCTGAAAATACTATGGACTGGTCAAGATGGTGAGTTCAACAGTGACAAGCACAAAGAATGATACAAAAGTCAAGGAATCATACTAGAAGTCAGTGCCCCTTACATGTCAGCCCACATGGGGAGAGTTGAACGCATGCATCAAACCCTGATGGGAAAAGTGCAGACAATGTGGCTCACAGCTAATTGTCCTCCTTTCTTATGGGATGAGTTCTACTTGACAGCTGCCCATCTCCATGGGGAAACAAAGACTTCAGCAGTGCAAGACATAACTCCAGATGAGCTATGATACCAAAGGAAACCAAACTACTCTTATATTCAAGAGATCAGGTGTCATGTTTTTGTGTTGATTCAAAACAGACATAACCCTAAGGTATTTGAATGATCCATTGAATGCATACTCATAGGCTATGATTCCAACTCAAAAGCCTACTGTTGTTATGATCGTTCAATGAAGAAAGTCTACAGCTCTTATCATGTCCGTTTCATAGAAAGCCACAATGATGAACTGAATACACCAACTCCCATGCCTAGCTCAAAGCAACAACCACATTCAGACATCTGTCCTCCAGAAACTCAAACCATAAATTCCATAGCAATGAACACCTTGAAAAGCCCAGCCAAGCACAATGATGACAGCAAAGATATTCCCCAAAACATACCTGGAGTCCTCCACCAAGACCCATCAGCAGCTCAACCACCAGATGAACCAACCAACAATGAGCACACCTCAACACCCCAAGTCCAAAGATTGACCTGGGCAGTAATCCTAACTGCCAAAGTAAATGGTGACAACAGAACCAAAACACATACCAAGAAGGCCATCAGAGAGTCAAAGGAAGCAGCTGAGCAGGTAAAAGTGACCAGGGCCAAATGCTGGAGGGAAGCCAAGAACAATGACATAATTGAAAACCAACCCCACAATCTTGATCATATCCTGACAGCACTGAATACAATTGAGGACCAACAGTACCTGGACCCTGAATCCAACTTCAAAACTCTAAGAGCTTGGGAGGAGGCCAAAAGCTCACCAGATGGATTCAGGTAGGAACAGTCATATTGTGAAGAGCTAACATCATTAAAAGAGATGGGAGTATGGAAGCTCATTCCACATGAGGAAGTTTCCTGAGGACACTGAGTACTCAAAGGACACCCTGTCTTCATGATCAAATGCAATGAAAGTGGAAACATCACAAGGTTCAAGATGTGACATGTTGTACAAGGCTTTAACCAAGTATATGGCAGGGATTACACATGGACTACCTCACCTACAGTGCACACAGAATCTTGGAGAATTTTGCTGCACCTGGCAGCATCACTTGGCTGGGATGCAAGTCAGATGGATGTAAAACAGCTTTCCTAAATGGTGTCTTACCTGAGGAAGAGACAGTATACATGGAACAACCAAAGGGGTTTGAGGAGCCAGGGAAGGAGAACTGGGTATGTCGGCTGATAAAAGGATTATATGGAATGAAACAGGCAGGCAGGATCTGGAACAAAACTTTGGATGGGCACATGAAGAAGTGGGGATTTACCAGGCTGGATTGCAAAGCATGCATATACTATAGGAAGACTGAGATTGGTGTAGTAATCATGGGAGTATATGTAGACAACTTTCTAGCTATATCCAGCACAAAAGCTGCAAACAAGGCATTCAAGAAGGAGATGGCAGAAGCATGGACTATAGCAGATCTGGGAACACCAAAGCACATCTTGGGGATCACTGTGAACTGGAACCATGATGCACATCAGGTACATTTATCACAGATGACACTGATTGACAGGATGGTCCAACAGTTTGGGCAATTGGATGCCACTCCCCTATCCATGCCCATGGATCCTGGGACCAAGCTACACTGCATGGACTTAACCACACTTCCCCATGATGAATGAGAGAAAATTGCATGTATTCCTTACTGTCACCTGGTTGGAGGCCTGCTGTGGCTTGCAGTGTCTACATGGCCAGACATCCAGTATGCTATCCAACAGCTCTCTCAGTATCTTGATTGCTACACTGAGACCCACTGGAACACTGCTATCAGGACCCTTCACTACTTGAAAGGCACATGCACTTTGGGGTTATCTCTTGGAAGTAGACAACTGGTAATGCTACTAGACTTCACTGACTCAGATTGGGCAAATTGCCTGGACACCAGGAGGAGTGTTGGAGGATATGTGTGGACACTAGGCTCAGGCATTATCTCATGGTCCACACAAAAGCAACAGACCGTTGCAGCGTCCTCTTGAGAGGCAGAGTACATGGCTGCTTTTGAAGCTACCCAGGAATGCGTTTGGTTATGGGCTCTGATGACAGCAATTGGATACACCCCGCTGGGGCCCACAACCTTACTATGCAACAATAACTTAGCTATAAACTTATCTGAGGACCTGATGCTACACCAATGTGTCAAACACATCAATATAAAATATCACTTCTTATGCAAGTGTGTTGCATCAAAAGAAATCACCATTTGGTATATCAATACCAAAGATAATGTAGCCAACATATTCACCAAAGCACTACACACCCCTCAATTCTCAAAACTACGAGCACTCCTTGGACTGACAGATTCTGTGCAAGGAGAAGTGTGATTTATGATGAACAATGCTATAGGTGATGCTCATGGTGAGGAGGAGTGTTGGGATCTGATAACACTATGAGCATGGATCATGGGAGCACACAGACCAATGGAATACAAAGGACTCAGGGCCACACTTAGGCCAGTGGCCCCTTTGTCATCAAGACAATGGACAAACATATATTTATATAGTACAAGATGATACAGGAACCCTCAGTCAATTATCCAGAGACTGAGGGTGAGTTAGAACACTTCCTATACAACAGAAGCAATGCTTACAGTACATATAGACTTACTATATCTGTGTCATATAGATAGGAACTGAATGCAGTCAATTATTCAGAGACTGAGGGCTTACTATATCTGTGTTGTATAGGTTCCAACTTCTAACACAGACCAATTCAACTGACCAGGTAATCATGTGTAGCTTGTGGTAATGGCTTAGTGTGGATGTCAGCCAGGTTTTCTGAGGATGGTATATAGTCTACTTCTATGTTGCCTTCTTGTATCCACTCACAGATGTAGTGGTGTCATATATCTATGTGTTTTACATGCACATGCCCCTTCATGGATTGCACTAGTGCTATGGATGAGCTGTTGTCAATGTTTAACTTTGCTGGGAGAGATTGCTCTAGATTAATTTCTGCAAGGAAGTTATGCATCCAGAGCACTTGTTGGGTGCTGTGCATTATTGCCATGTATTCAGCCTCAGTGGTGGATAGAGCAACTGTCTGTTGGTGTTTTGAGCTTCATGATACTAGTCCACCAGCCATCATGAAGATGTATCCTGATGTCAAGCATCTGGTATCTAGATCTCCTCCATAATTGGCATTGACATACCCTTCTGGCTTAGTTGACCCTTCCAAGTCCCTCAAGTATATGATCCAGTAATCCAGAGTGCCTTTAATGTAGGCAAGCACATGCAATAGAGATTTCCAGTATGCTGGTCCAGGGTTTGATTGGAAGTGTGCAAGTAAGGTTACAGCAAAAGACAAGTTGGGTTGTGTTGCCACTTGAGCCCACATGAGAGCCCTGAGTAGTTGGCGGTATGGTTTATCCTGCATAAATACATGCTTGGCTTCATTTTTGGGGGATATGTTGCTGGTAAGTGTGGTTCCTGAGGGTAGCAGGGTGTAACAAGGATTACAATCAGCCATGCTGAAATGTTCAAGGACTTGAATAAGGTATGCCTTCTGGGAGAGTGAGATAGCTCAGGTGTGGGAGTCATGGTGTATTGCCATTCCAAGAATAAAAGAGGGCTTGCCTAAGTCTTTCACTTCATATGCCCTTGCTAACTCTTCCTTGGCAAGCTGTGCTCCTTTTTTTGTTGATAATAGTCTCAATGTGTCATCATTGAAGGTGTTGGGTATTGTCATCTCATTGCCAATCTGTCATGATCTAATGCATGGATCTGCTCTCAATCTTGAGTATCCTAGGTCTGAGTATATGCCATCCAGGGTCCAATACCAATTGAAACTGCCTTGCATTAACCCATATAAGGTTTTCCAGAGTCTAGCCAGCTTATCCTCCCCTCCAAGAAAGCCTGGGGGTAGACACATATATATCTCATGTTCCAGTATACTGTTGAGATATGCTGATACAAAATTGACTTGCCATATTTCCAACTCCTCTTAAGCCACCACTGCTGCTGACATCCTAAGACTCTTGAGTCACACTACCACCACATAGGTTTCATGAAAGTCCTCCCCTGCAATCTGAGAAAACCCCTTCACCACCAAATGTGCCTTCCTCCTGATAACCTGCCCCTCAGCATTGTACTTATTGACATAGACCCACTGGCACCCCACAATGTTTTTGTTCTGTGGTATTGCAACCTCATCAACTAGCGCAAACACATCACATTCCTCCATCACCCTCAATTCATTGTCCATTGCTGGCTGCCACAGATTGGGTCTTTTCATTGCCTCTTTGTACATCTTGGGCACATGGGTTTTGCTTCCATCATTGGATGTATCAAGGGTTGACAGGTAACTGTAGGGTCCCTCTGCAATCAATGCTGTTGGGGTGTCGCTGGATGCCCAATCCTCACCATCACCTCAAGCTGCCTGTTCACATTGGACAGTTTCTCTTGCCACAATCAGTGCTGGAGTTGGCCTGGTGAGGCATATCAGTCTATGCAAGGGTACAACTGGGGGGTTGGCCATTGCCATTGGTTTGGGTGTAGGTGCCTTGACCCTGGCAGGGTCAGGTTGCTGAGCATCCTCTAGGTGTAGTGGCCCACTCTCAGGTCTGATTCTAGGTGCAATTGGTTGGCATGCAGGTAAGATGCCTGGTGTCAATGGTAATTGTGGTACCTCAGTGGCTAGGTGTGTTGTTAGTGGGGCATCATCATTGTTGTCATTGTCATCCTGGTTGAGTATGGTGAGTGGTTGGTGTCCTACCCCCTCTTTGAAGATTATGTCTTGCAATGTAACTATTGATCTCAACCCTTGATCATATAAGTGATAGCCACTGTTTGAGTATCTGACTAAATGCATCTTGACAGATCTGGGATCCAACTTTGATTTGATCAGCTCTTCTGGTACTTTGGCCTACACCAGGCAGCCCCAAGGCCTGAGGTGGTCCATGTGCTGTCATTGGAGGCTCCAGGCTTTGTTAGGTATGGTGTCAGGGTGGCATGATGATGGGAGTAAGTTTCTAGTATAGATCTGTGCTGCCACTGCCTCAGCCCACAGTTCTTTAGGTAAGCCACTCTCAGCAAGTATGCAATGCACACCCTCAAGAATGTCCTATTGGCATGCTCAGCCACTCCATTTTGTGCATGCACATAGGGGGTAGTGACCCTTAATATGATACTGTGCATGTTGAGGTACATGGACCACAACTCATTTACCCACTTCCAAGCTGCATTGACCCTGACTTCTTGAAGTTTTTGACCTGTCTGACATTCTGACTTCTTATGGTAAGTGGTGAAGGCTATAAGAGTGGTCAATGCATCTTTTCTTGTCAAGAAGTAGGCTGCTAGGTGTGATGATACCCCATCAACTGCAAGCATCATGTAGATTGCCTCTCCCAGTGATGGCGTGCTTGACAGTCCCTATATATTCATGTGTACTTGGTCATTTGGGGTGCCCTCAGGTTCAATGATTGCATCATATGGGTGGGCTGCATGTTTCCCATACATGCAGTCCTCATAGATACCATGCATGGTCAGGTCTCCTTCTACCTCAAGTCCATCCACTAAGTTTTTGGTGATAGTATTCTTAATGGTTTTCATGCTTGCATGGCCAAACCTGCAGTGCCAGACATCAAGACTAGTCAGTTTAACTTGTGATTTGGCTATCATTATGGTGGGTGAGTTGACCTTTCTGAGTGTTCCAATGAGATACATTCTTCTAGTGCCTTTTCCACACAGTACTTCCCTCCCACTTGGGTCCTTGAAGCAAACTAGGCCCTCACTAAACATAATGTTAAATCTAGCCTGATCAAACTTGTTGATCAAGATCAGGTTCAAGGTGAGGTCAGGGGTGTGCAGAGCATTCCTAAACACCAGTACTGATGATCCATGAACAGTTTTGCAAGTTCTTTTTACTGTCCCCTGGCTGACTACCTGGAATCTTGCACCTTTTGGTGCTGTGTGCCCTTTGATAGGGGTCAGGAGTTCTTCATAATCAGCAAATTCATTTTTGTCAATGAAGAAGTGGTTAGTTGCCCCTGAGTTGGCATAGGTTGGGATGTCTGTTGTGGATAAGTGTGTGCCAGTCCATCTCACCACCCAGAGTTTGTCATTCTCAAGATTTGGTGACTGAAGGATAGCTGACAATGCATAGGTAAAATGTGGTTGTGTGGGGGGTTGATTGGTGGCTGAGGATGCAACATTTGCTACCAGCAGAGTAACAGGGGCAGGTGTCTTGCTTGATGGGGTTCTTGTGATCTTCCCCTTGTTCCTGAAATTTGGGGGGAACTGACCCTCCTTTCCTCCACCCTTCCAGTAACAATTCTCTACTACATGACTGGTTCAATGACAGTTGGGGTTTATGCATACCAGTTTTGGTTAAGACTGGGTCTGGAGGGCAGTTGCCAAGGTGCCAACTTTTTGCTTCTGTAGCATCAGTCAGTCCCAGTGGATGGTGAGTGCAGCTATCATGTCCTTTGTCACTGTCATCACATATACCCCAGCTACAACTACATTCCACAAGTCCGGGAGTGAAGTGATCAGGATCATATGAAATGTTGTGTCATCTATTTTTTCACCTTTCTCCATCGCTGACCTCCACTTTTCCCTAAGATCTTTGATATGTTTAAGAAAATCCATGCCATCAGTGAACTTGGTGGCATGCAGTCTCTTTTCAGCATTCATGGCAGCAATCTCCAAGAAGACTCCATAATTCTCTTTGAGTACCATCCAAGCTTTGGCAGCTGAACTGTCCATTTTGATCCCCAATCTGACAGGGTTTTTAGTGTTGTAGATTATTAAACCCAGCATCCATGCATCTCTTTCTTCCCACTCTTCCAGAGATGGGGTTCTCAATGACCATTCTGTGGGTTTTGTGTCACCTTCTTTGGTGTCTGGTGTAGTGAGAGGCTTTTTGATTGTACCTTCTAGATAGCCATAAGCATCTCGTGCCCTTGCAGCAATCAAGACTCAGTTTTTAAATGTGGTGTAGTTGGTGCCATTGAAGTGGGATTCTTCGGGGAAGTTTGGTGGGTTAGGTGAATGGGTGGATGTCATTGTTTTTCCAGTGGGGGTCTAGTGGACATAGTAGGGAAAAAAAATGATGTGTATTTTTGAGTTGATTTTTGAGTCGATTTCTCGGAGCAGTGGCTCGACGAGAGAAAGGGAAAAAAAAAAGGTGCAACAAACGGGGCCTATAACCTGTAGACGATTATAGTAAGTCCTCAGTCACACAATATAATGTTGTTCGACTGTGTATTACCTGTAGACGATTATAGTAAGTCTACAGGGGTGGTCGTAAGTAAAATAGATAAGTAAGTAAATATTATACTCACCCTCAGTCACACAATATAATGTTGTTCGACTGAGGGTGGCTATCCGTGTATCCAAAATTAGTAGTAGAAAATATTTAAGGTTTGCTAGCAAAGACTAGCAAACACCGATCGAGTGAGCCACCTGGGCCAGGGGAGAAAAAAAAAGAAACTAGAGGTAAAACATATCACGTAATACAAGGTATGACGTACGGTCGCGCAAGTCATTGCTCAACAACAGAGAACCTCGGTGGTACTACTGGTCTTGATCAACAGAGGGTTGCGTTCGCTGTTTTGGTGGTTGCCTTGAGCTATAGTGGACGCTAATCTCTGTATACTAGTAGGGCTTGTATTTTCGAGTTCACGATGACATTGACTTGGTTTAACGGTGTGAGCAATATTGATTTTACCATTTCCAGACAATTCAGGATATCATCTCAACAAGTTCACTAGTTATGCATTTCTTCACACTATGACTTTTACCTAGTCTGCCAATTTCTAAGCCTTCGGTTCGTGGCGCAATATTTCATATTTCATAGAAACGCATGCAGCTTGAGCTTTATCATCGGATTTATGATTTGAAGTGCCTTGCGTGCGAATGATGTCTTCTTTAGACACTCATGAGAGTGTTCACGCCACTGTCAAAAAAGTATGAGGAAAATATCTTTACTTGATCGTTATTTTAGCCTTAGAATTCGTCAGAGGTTAGATCCCCTAAGGAACGATACGGGACGAGGGTCTATGTGTCGAGATAAGAATCGGGAGCGGGCACAACTTTTGCTGCCTGCCTCATCGATGCTGCCCTCAACACTCCGAATCGCAGAAGTTGCATTCAGTGTTCGAGGGATCTGTCAATCACATTGCTTGACGTACCGATCTGGTCGTGTGGGGTGTTGTCCCGCCCGCCCAATTGCAGCTCACGCGGACAAACCCACAGGACAGGAGACGGAATTTCGAGCCGAGGGATCTTCAGTCCCCTCCTTCAAAACCGCAACAATTAGTAAATCACCCGAAACAGTGAACAAAGAATCGTATTCACATCTGGGTAGAAACACGAGTAATACAATAGCCTTTTTGCAGACCGTCGGCTGTTCGTTCGAGCACATAGAGATATATTTCTATCATAGCCCTTTGAACGTTGTGTACGACTACAGCGGAGTCGATTGAAGGATGGGGATACCACTGCGCAAGTGTGGGCAAACATTCACACTAGCCTGATCGAACTAGATGTTGAACCTTGTGCGTATATAGGGTGACTCGTAAAGTGGTGTCCCGGTTGGTAGACGAATCACCAGTGGAAATTGACCATGTATGAAATTTATGATGGAAGGTCCTGAAAATCTTTGAATGGAGTGGAACGCATGGCGCGTTGAACGCCAAAAAACTGAGCGTTGAAAATGTGTGATTAATCAAACCCTGGTGCCGATTTAGTCGCTTGTACCATTGGGGCAATTGCAGTAGATGGCTGAACCAATGATGTAGGCAGGGGAAGCCAATGGGCTGTGCTCAGGGCCATTGTCTCCATGCGCTTGTAGGGTCAGAATTCACAAATGTCACATCAGTTGACGCTCACACATAAATAAAGAGGGTGTTTACACTCGCTCCTTTTCTTGTTCTCACAATGCCGTGGTGAATGTTTTATAGGAAGGAAGTGTGCAACTTGAATTTTTCCATCATGGCAACCTTGTGATCAGTGCCTTGCGTGCACTAACATCTTCCATGAACTCGTGAGAGTGTTGGCTTCAGTGTAAATACAGGGGATAGGTAGGATACAACTCGAGCAGTTGCCCAAGTGTCGCTGCTCATAGCAGATAGATTCCGACTAGCCTAATTAACGGAACCCCACGGCCAAAAGACGGGAACGGTTCTAGATGAGCCATCAATGAATCACTCGATCAAATATACTACGATCCCAGTGAACATACCTCTTATAATGCAGCCATTTGGGATCATCGCCAAACTTCTTATCTCCTGCACGTTCAAGAGGAGGAACACCCGACACCTGAAAATTCGAGATCATGCACAGGGAAGCATGCAACATTAAGACTGAAACATACATTACGGGTGAGGAACCACGTAAACAGAGGGCTGAGCATGGAAAGGGCAATAATACTGCGCGAGAAAGCAGCGGTCTGGAGTGAAGTGGTCGACAGCGCCCAGATGCCTGTCCAAATTCCTACTTCGCCGACATAGCTGTCATATTGACGTTAGCGTCAAAACAGTGAGATTGATTTGAATACAGTGTATGCATACTTCGGATGCCGACTGATACTCCACAATCCGTTGGTGATGAAGCGTTCATCGTGCTCTTTGCGATCCTTGGCACGTCTCCAAGCAGTTTTCTGTCGGTCCGCGATGACTTCGAAGAGGAAGGAGCCGGCAAAGAGCGCGAGGGAGACATAGTCGCGTGGGGTCAGCCTTGGATGGAGATGCGCAGGCTGAAGGGTGTTGCACAGGTAGACGGGGAGTCCGACAAGGGATACCCACGTGGCTGTATTTATATCAGTGGCGTGCGTGGTTATGTAGCTTTCCAGGAAACGAACCTTGGGCAATCCAGGCTCCTGTGAATTTAGCGGGCCGAGTTTTGATCTCGTCAAAACGTGAGTCTCCATTGGCTTTGATTGCGCGCTGTCTCAGTGGTAATCATATAGGGGTTGTGTCTCAAATAATTAAAACATACAAGAGCCAAGAGACTGCCGAGACGCGCGGTCCAGATGCCCAAGGCGGCGCTGAGCAGTAGTTGCCTCGGAGCAAAGCTTGAAATGGCTGGAAGCGGGCCAGGAATGCCATCAATGAACCTGGCCTTGAGAGAGGGGTAGTAGAGTGAGACAAATGTCGTAGAGAGAAACCCAAGCGCGCCGCAAAGATCGTAATATTTGTCATTCTGCTGAGGTACAAAGACCAGAGCGAAGACTACAATGGTCAGTCAGATATGCAGTTTGACCATTGTGGCGCACTTACTGGATTGGAGTCCGTAGGCACTTGCAAGAGATGGTAGGAGACGCGAAAACACTGTCATGGAGTAAGAGGGAAAGACTGTGGCGTGGCAATAAATGAAAATTAGTAAATGTACGTCACCGAAGCCTGATTACTTGTTTACTCCTCAACCAGCCAAATAACGCGTCACTGTTCTAGGATTCTGAACGAGACATATCAGTATTACACGACGCTAAATGTTTATGCTTATGCTTCCCCTGGCCCTTCACGATACCTGCCTTCTTCCTCTGCACCCCGTCCCACCGCGCCTGATTCCAATCCCGCTTCTTCAGCATCGCCCTTCCTTCCTCTTCCTTCAAAATCCCCACCACTTTCCTCGCAGCTGGCCCATCCCCCCTCGTAAACAGCGCCTTGATGAACATCTTATACAAGGGTCGCACATGCTTTTCAAACATTATCTTCTCACCCACATCCGGGATCTCCATGTTGACCGCAGACGTTCCAAATGGCACACTGGCACCTTCTGTCATCCACTGTTCCGACGCCGGGTACCCGCATCGCACCATGTGGTCAAATAGCCCCCTGATCTTGGATGAATCAACCACCACACGCCAGCGCAGCAGACTCTTGACCATGATGTTGATAGTTACACGGTCCGGCTTGAACCCATACGTCTTTTCCATCTGTTCCTTAGTACGGAGTAGGTGCCGTACCAGTCGTCCATTCCGAAGAAGATGTCTTGTGAGTAGGCCATCGAGGATGGTATTCCCGATCGTCGTCACTGTCTTACTATCGAGGTGCGGGAGAGATCGCTCCATAACCTTACGAGCCGCAGAAGGGCGATGAGCACGCACGAGAAGTGTTGCAGCATACTGAATGGTCGGAGGATGCGTAGGAGCACGACTTAGGATTGACATGATAGGAAGCGTGTGCTTGGCCGACGGAGTCCGTGTGTTAAACTTGACAGCGTGCGCCATTGCCTCACGAGGGGTTCGCCACACTTTATCTTTCTTCAAATTGAAACCATGCCCATAGGCACGCTTCGCGGCAGCGTAAGCACCAGCACGAGCAAGACTCAACGTCATCTTCCGTCTGAAATCAGCTGCAGCGCGAGCGTCGGTCGGATCCGTAGAGACAAGTCGATGAATACGATGCGTAAGGTGGATGTAGCGATACCGAACCAATGTACGCATAAGCCGGAGCAGAAGACGTGTGGTGAAGAAAGACGGGGGTGCGTTGCGATGAATAGATTCCACAATAGCAATAGCACGAGCTGGGTGTTCCGAGGCGATCATAATAGAGAAGAAAAATCGTATAGGGTACCTGGACTTGTTGGGCGGAGGCGTGTCTTCATACAACCTCCACAACGTGTCACCCAATATCTTTGCAAGCTTGGGATCGACATGTTGCTGCCGTTCCGTCTGCAAAACACGCAGAATCGCAATAAGCAGCTCCTCTTGCCTCCGCCTCGACATCCCAGGACGCTCCAGGAGCGGTACAGCAAGTTGCCACGTCCTAGGCGTCGCAAGCTTCATCCCCATCATATGCACCGGCCTCTCTCCCAGCTTATACCCCCTCTGCACTGCATACCTATATACCTGGAACCCGATTCTCAGATCCGTCAACACATAATGAAAAAACAGCGTCGTGAGCACGAGATCCCTATTCCCCGAGATTTGCGTCTCCTCAAAGGCGGACTGCCACCCGACCCCGCGACACGCAGCAACGGCCAACACGTATGCGGCGTTCAGATCCGCCCAATTGTGCATAGCTTCGGCCGCAAGCTTCTCGCCGCCTCGGAACAAATCATGCTTCACACAGAATCGGTAGCATGCGTCTGTCAGTGGCCCATCGACCACTTTCGCCGCAAGACGGAAGAACGCAGCAGCAATAGGACGAGAGGTTGTGACATTCACAGAACGAATCCCATCATCGCCCCCTTTCCACGTCCGCCAAAGTGGCCTCACAACACCCTGCACGCTCTCCCGCGTATCGGGCGCCAAAATCCTACCGACCCCATCAGTCCCGCGCTCCAGCGCATTCAAGACTAAGACTGGACGCCAATCTCCTGTCACTCCCTCGTCTGTGTGGGGAGTATCCGGTGTGTCATCCTTCGTCTGCGGGGGTAGGTTCAAGCGCTCGGTCTGGTGTATTGCAAGTAAGAGGAGGTTGCCCCATTGGACGTCTTGCGCGACGGCAGGTGCGAATGCTTGACGAGCTTGTTCGGTCGCCCAGGAGCTGATCTCGGGCGAGGCATCACGACTTCCTGGGGCAGCGTAGGTAGGGAACAAGGCTGTCCCGAGGGCGTTGCTGAGCTCCGGAGTGCCTAGATTGTGATGACGCTCTGTTGATGATGACGGGGCGAGACTGGACTTGTCATTTTTCTTTCCCTTATGGGCTTGAGAGGTTTCGGCAAATTGCGGCGAGAGGCGTTTTGTGACCATGGCAAGGATGCGGGCTTTTAGATCAGGAACAAGAGGAAGGGTGCGGCGGAGGATGAGGCGCCAGAGAACCTCAATCAGACGAGAATTGGGATAGATATGGAGCTCAAGGACACGACAGAGGCGGTTGACGAGCGCTGCTGTTTCTTTTTGAGTGCCTAGGTCAAACCATTTTTGCAGAAGGGGGAGGTGGATTTCAATGTCGTAGGCGTGCCGCCAGATGCGGAGGTAGTGCCTTGTGGCTTCTGAGAGGGCTTGTTCCCTGGGATCACCTGAGAAAAAAGCGGATATAGGTTGAAGAAGGAAGGGAGCGATAGCAAGAACTATACCTGGCGTCAAAGATGTCTCGCCCTCCGCCAGTACCACCTTGGTCAACAGCGCGCGCATGAGCCAGAATCCATCCGTGCCATTCAACGACATCTTCAAGGTATTTTGCTTATCACGGGCGACCTCTATTAGAAAGTCCCACTGTCCTTCTTCGCCGCCTTTCGGAGTGACATACGGTGTGAGTTTGCTGAGATAGATGAGACCGTTTCGAGAATCCGGCAGGGAAAGGGTGCCAAAGAGGCTGATTAGTTCGGTGAGTTGTTTCGGGGAAAAGAGGTGTAGCTGTCCTTGTGTTTTGACAGAGCTGTAAAGGAGTCTAAGGGTATCAAGGGACTGCGTTTTCGGGTGTGAGGGGGTATTTTTGAAAGAGAGAAATTCGGAAAGTGTTGTGAATGCTTCCAGAGAACTGTTTTGCGCAGTACTCGACGAAGCTGTTGGGGAGGGAGGCTCTATAATGGCAGAGTCTAATTCTGGAAACGTGTCGTCCTTGGTCGAAAGTTTGTCAATGGATTCTCCAAGATAGCCACTAATGCGTCTGGTGACATATGTACAATATAAAAATGAAATAGCCTTCTGTGTTATAGATTTTGAAGAGTCTGCGTGCAGCTCACGCCGGAGAAGAACTGGGAATGTTTGGGATTTAGGATGGTGGCTAGTCAATTCAGCTTTTGTTTAGCTCATAGTCAACGTACCATTTACAAGAGACACACACCGAAAACCGTGGGTGAATCCACTAGCGAGACTGGTACCGTGTCCGTCCCGAGCTCGGACGGTCGGTTTGCACCATCGCAGCATTCCATGACATGAAAAGGGTCGGAGCAGGGCGTATCACTCGTAGCGCGTCGTGGCGCACGACCAACTTCTTTTGAGCGGTAGCAGCGCCTCTGGGGATGGCGCCACAATATTCAACCGTTTCCGCGTTCAAACGGGATGACAGTGTGGTCAGAACGCAAATAGCCGAAGCGGAGTCTGAACCTTAAATTCAGCACATCCACACAAAAGTTTATCCTGGTTCGGCTATTCACTGTCCACGACTGTCTGCCTTGAAAAATCCATTGGCACACTTCGGTATGTTGCTCGTCGTCATATGGATGATGCTATACTCATTCATTTACTTTACAGAGGTCAATAGGGAGGCTTTTAGTTATATCCCTTACCAAAACACACGTATGTTGATTGGTCTCTTGTTGAGTGGTAGTCGAAACTGACGCCTTGCAGTTCGCTAAAATTTACAATGGGTGCCACTCGTGCTGAGAAGGAGCTATACTTCCAGAAGCTCAGGGAGCTTTTGGCCAAGTTTCGTATGTGTCGCCCGATTCAGCCAGTTTTTTGCTTTTACTGATCTAATCTTTATTCTTCTAGCCTCTATCTTTATTGTCAATGTCGACAATGTCGGCTCTAACCAGATGCACCAAATTCGTGTCGCTCTCCGTGGCAAGGGTGTTGTCTTAATGGGCAAGAACACCATGGTCCGCCGTGCTCTCCGCACCATCCTTGCCGAGCAACCTCAGTATGAGCGTCTGCTCCCCCACGTCAGGGGCAATGTCGGTTTCGTCTTCACCGACAAAGAACTGAAGGAGGTTCGCGACCTCATCGTCGCCAACAAGGTCGCCGCCCCTGCTCGTGCTGGTGCCTTTGCCCCCAAGGACGTCATTGTCCCGGCCGCCAACACCGGCATGGAACCCGGCAAGACCTCCTTCTTCCAGGCCCTCGGTATCCCCACCAAGATTGCTCGTGGTACCATTGAAATTGTCTCTGACGTCAAGGTCGTCACTGCTGGTACCCGCGTCGGTACCTCCGAAGCCACCCTGCTCAACATGCTCAACATCTCGCCGTTCACCTACGGTATGACTGTTGTTCAGATCTTCGACAATGGTAACGCCTTCTCGCCTGAGGTCCTCGACATTGACGAGTCTGAGCTCGTGGACCGCTTCTTGTCCGGTGTCAAGACCATTGCTGCCATCTCCTTGGCGCTCAATTACCCCACCATCGTCTCGGTCACCCACTCCCTCGTCAACGCGTACAAGAACCTTATCGCTGTTGCCCTTGAGACTGAGTACAGCTTCCCTGCTGTTGAGAAGGTAAGATCTATCCGTTCTCGAAGATATGTCCACATGACTACAAGTTCTTTACACACTGAAAATCCTGAGCATCCCAAGGATGCGTGGCTGAGATATTTTTCTATGATAGACATGTTCCCTTTGTCGATATGTTCGTTCTCATCCCTTCTTTCTTTAGATCAAGGAGTACCTCGCCAACCCTGAGGCCTTCGCCGCTGCTGCGCCTGCTGCCGCCGCGGCTCCTGCTGCTGCCGAGGCCGCGCCCGCTGCCGCCAAGGAAGAGGAGAAGGAGGAAGAATCCGATGATGATATGGTGGGTATAAACCTAGCTTTATCAGAATTTGATGCTGAGACTAACCGCGTGCTTCAGGGCTTCGGTCTGTTCGATTAGAGCTCCTGACGGGGTGCCGTTGTCCGTATGTAGTCTTGTCGAATATAAAATGCATGGTATCACACCGGACCGTATGAACATACTCTCAGCGTACTTGTGTGTGTGTGTGTGAGGGAAAAGCGCTGCTGGAAGGATCCCTGGTTGACCCTTGCGGGGTTACATCGGGTACTGCCAATCATAAACAATAATAGTAATGATTGTCCGACGCTTAAGTACATATGCCCGTGGCTCTGAATAAGGACCCATGGTGGTCGCTCAGGAACTGGCAAACCTGCACAGCAAAGCTCAAACTTTCCACAAGGGTCGCACAATCTCACCCCTCCCCGCCCCCAACAGGATCTCTCCGAACAACAATCGCACGTTGTTCGAGGTGCGATCCGATAATCAATCCCAATCAGGGGCCGTGGTGCTGTTTTCGAGCTCTTTCTGTGTTGGAGGATTTCGAACAACACCGGAGCTGTATAAATATCTCATCCCCGATCACTCCAGGACTCCTGTCCGCCAAGGCTCTTTCCTGGCTTCCACATCATGCAGGGCGGCCACCTCATCGTCGTCTCCAACCGCCTCCCCATAACCATCAATAAGGATGCCACCGGCGAGTACCATTTCAAAATGTCTTCGGGTGGTCTCGTCTCTGCCCTCTCCGGCTTCAAAAAGTCTCTCAACTTCACGTGGATCGGCTGGCCTGGCTTCTTTATCCCTCCTAAAGACCGCCCACTCGTCGACAAGCGTCTTATGGAGGAATACTCTTGTCAGGCCGTGTACCTCGACGACGACGTAGCCGACCGCCACTATAACGGTTTCTCCAACTCAATCTTATGGCCTCTGTTCCATTATCATCCCGGGGAGATGAATTTTGATGAGGAGAACTGGCTAGCGTATCGGCAGGCCAATTTGCGCTTTGCGGAAGCAGTCAAGACGCAACTTACACCGGGAGCACTGGTTTGGGTGCAGGACTATCATCTCATGCTTCTTCCGATGCTTTTACGTGGTTTGATCGATGGAACAGCCACGAGTGACTTTACTGCGGCGGAGCTTTCCAAGATTACAGAAGGCATTGAAGGCGACGCGCCCGCTTCCCTGCCGTCTTTCGATTTCCCTGGCATCAAGGTTGGATTTTTCCTGCACACGCCATTCCCCAGCAGCGAGATCTACAGGTGCGTCGGCCACCGGTTTACGTGAACGCCCCTGACATCGCCCCTATCTAGAATATTACCCGTACGGAGAGAGATTCTTCTCGGTGTCCTCTCTTGTGACCTTATCGGGTTCCACACCTATGACTATGCGCGCCATTTCCTCTCCTCATGCACTCGGATACTCGGTCTCGCCACTATGCCAAATGGCGTCGAATTCGAAGGCCGTCTCGTCCATGTCGGCACATTCCCTATTGGCATCGAGCCTGCCTCCTTCATCAACGTATGCCTCCCTCCTACACCTCGACGACCGCTAACAGTTTTTTTGTTTATAGAACCTCAAACGAGAAGCGGTACAAAATCGTATTGCTCAGCTTGAGCATCGTTTCAGTGGCGTCAAAGTCATCGTCGGAGTCGACCGTCTCGACTACATCAAAGGTGTCCCTCAAAAGCTGCACGCGCTCGAGCTTTTCCTAACACAACATCCCGAATGGATCGGCAAGGTTGAAAATCACTTCTTGCCAAATTCAAGAGAAATACTGATAAATGATCAAGGTCGTGCTAGTGCAATTGGCTGTTCCATCACGTCAAGACGTGGAGGAATACCAGAATTTGCGATCAACGGTGAACGAGCTCGTAGGGCGCATCAACGGGCGTTTCGGCACCGTTGAGTTTATGCCCATACACTTTATGCACAAGTCCCTTCCATTCGATGAACTCTGCGCGCTGTACGCAGCGAGCGATGTCTGCCTCGTCTCAAGCACAAGAGACGGTATGAACCTCGTACGTCCCTTCCCCTGACTCGCCCTTGCCCCCTCACACCCCTCTAGGTCTCATATGAATATATCGCTTGCCAACAAGCCCGACAAGGCGTCATGATCCTCTCCGAGTTCGCCGGTGCCGCGCAGAGCCTGAACGGCTCCCTTGTCGTCAATCCGTGGGACTCACAACAAGTCGCGGACGCGATACATGAAGCAGTGACGATGGATGCTCCGACGCGCGCTGAGAACCACCGCAAGCTGTTCAAGTACGTCAACAAGTACTCGGCGGCGTTCTGGGGATCCAGTTTCATCAAGGAGATGGATAGGATTGACGTGAATAATAAGGAAGAGGCTGATGCTGCTGAATTGCTTGTTGAAGTCAAGGCGAAACATCTCAATGGAATCAATGGAGAGAAGGTACCGACGATCAATGGTAATGGGACTATTGTGCATGCAAACGGGACTCCGCCATCTCCTGAGCTATAGCGCCCGCTCTAGGTAGGAGATTCATCTATCTTGCCCTTGTTGGTTCAATGGTTGGATATGCGGTCCGTTCGGAAGGCCCATTGACCATTGTTTGTAGTTTTCATTGTCTTTTCTGGTGGTGTTTTTTTCGTGTCCTATACACGGCATTGTGGACCAGCCCTGCTCATCCAGGGCTACATCTATCTATCTATCTATCTGCGTAGAGTGTACGTTACTTGAACATCCTGTAGAGCTTATATGCCAAACCCAATTTCTCTCATCTAACAGATCAGTCATATAAGTCGTCGAAGGCCCTAATACTATTTAGGAATGATATATAGACAAGGATACATGATATATTACATATATGCTACAAGGAAGGCGTTCAACACAGCGTCATTATAGATACGCGTCCAAAATAGATCTTCAAACTCATTATATCTTCTTCCTCTTAAATCCCAAAGACGAAGGTAACTTCTGCTTTCCCCTCACAGTCGCCCATGGTTGATCTTCATCAGATCCGCTGTCCATGGGACTTTCTTCATCCGACTCCACAGACAATCTATTCTTACGCCACCGCCCAGACACGTCGCAAAAGTCGCCCGAGACATCGTGTGGCCGTTTACGATTGATTTTCTCAGGTTCTAGCGAAGGAGAGGGGGAGGGAGAAACTTCGATCCTGAATTCAGGAGAGATAGATTGAGCTTTGACGGAGGTATATGTTTCCTTTGGCTGTGGGATACCTCGCGCAGGGCTCGGATAGTCAGGTGAAGGATAGGAATTGAATTGGTTTTTGGACTTAGTTATATCAGAATATAAAAGCCGGCATGGAGGTAAGCGTCACGCACCACTTTTTGTTGTGATTGCGAAGTACTCTGTTGTGGATGAGATGCACGTAGTGTGGCGCTTGCATGTTTTGGTGTGAAAGGGTGTGATTTGGAACCGGATTTGCTATGTGATTTGAGTCTCGCAATGTCCGCTGCGGAGGGTCGGTATGGAGGTCGTGGGACGTGAGGTGTTCGAGGTGGCTTGACGGGCTTCGAAGAGCTGGTAATGGGCGATTTTGTGGAATTGGGTGACTGGCCGATGCGGTAAAGATGAGTAGTTGAAGAGCACGGTAAGAAACGGAAAGAATCACTTCGAATAGTTTTTTAAAGGAGCTTGCAGCATTCGGGGAATGGTCAGATCGACCTGGGAGAGGAAGTTGATGTGGTAGTCGCTGGATACTCAAGTTCAGTAACACGATATTAAGAAATTCAAAGGACACCAAATTCAAAGGACACCATACTTCAAATTGGAACTTGCATGTCTTGAAACCAGTGACTCCCTCATCTTTCCAGGCCTATATACGTTTGAGTCAATTTTTTGCAAGAGTACACATGGGTTGTCTTTACACGTGTCACTTGATAGAGTCCATCATACCGTAGGCTTTTTCCGAGTCAGACAAAGCTTGCATGCCAGTACTGTTAGACTCACCCTTCGGGAGGCGCGTATTTGAACAGTTCCGGGTTCTTTCGAGGAGCACCTCGTATGACACGGACGGGTTTCCCTGTCACATGCGAAATCTAGAACACGAATGTGAGCCGATGGCTATGATTGACGTAAAACGACAGTAAGTACCAGCAACGCCTTGTTCCCTAACTTCCATTCTTGATCTGAAACTTGACGACTGCTCCAGGACTGGAAGATTTCATGTTCAGAACTTGCACCTCAAGATCAAGGCAAATCGCTGCCCCACCTCCTTGCCCCGCATTTTATCAAGTTTTGAGGAATCACTGTCGCGTCCACCTTGACGGACACACGTAAAAAAGACGCTCAAATGGAAGAAAAGAGGATTTACCCTGGCCTGTGTAGATACTACCACAAGTCAACCAAGGTGTTACTGTAAATAACGTGTTCGATGCAGACGTACAAGGTCTCTCCGCTGTCTTTATCGTCTTCATATCCATAGGATCTGGAAAAAATTGTTTTTGAGACGGAATCATAAAAAACTTGGGAATGTACCCTACAGTACCACTGAATATGCACCATCGACTTTATTCCCGTGGATGCCGGCTCTCAGAGGGGCATGGACACCGGCCTCAGATAGGCAAGCCCGATTTCTGAATCTGGATCCGACAGGAAAACCAGGTATCTCTCCAATGAATTTCCTGTGATATTCATGGCAGAAAATCAAAAAAAAATGTCGAATTTCAATTATGGTACTGTAGGCATACGGATCATGTCGCCCCTCTCTCTTGGATGGGTTTGACCCTTTAAACGGTGCACCTTGGGATACACTCATGGACTTTGAGTTGTGCGTCCTGGGAGCCTCGTAGTGCTTGTTGAAAGTTTTCAACCACTCGCCACACAACACATCACGTGAGCGAATTCACTGGCCACCCAAACGGCCCGGGCTATTCCCGTCGGGCGCGCTTGATCATTATGACTCTGCAAGTTGATGCCATTTGCAACACGAGAAGCAAGTCCATCAATGCTGGTTGCAGTTTCAGGCGGCCGTCTTTCTCCTTCTAATTCCTTTGTTTCCTTCTTTCCAGCTTTATGGCGTTTTCGATGGCTAGCACAGCATCAATGCACGACGTCGAAGTTGTAGATCCACCTACTGACTCCATATCCTCTATCCAGTTCTCACCACTTGTCGATCTCCTGGCTGTTGGAAGCTGGGACAACAGTGTAATTGTCTACGAGTTTCTACTGCACAAGCGTGATACTCAATCTTATAACAGGTACGCGTGTACGAGATTATTGGAGGGCGTCATTCACAAGGGAAAGCGATGCTACAGCACACGGCTCCTGTTCTTAGCGTGTGTTGGAACAAGGTCTATATGATGCGTTATTTTTTACTCGACGATTTTCTCATTCCGCCAGGAGAGACAAGTGTTTTCTGGAGGAGCAGATGGAGCGGGAAGAATGCTGGATGTCGCAACAGGCCAGGACATGCAAGTCGCGCAACATGACGCGACGATCAAGGCTGTTAAATGGGTAGACGCACCAGGACCTGGCGTATTGGCAACTGGGAGCTGGGACAAGACGGTCAAGGTGTGTCTTCGCTTTCGACTAGGGGTACTGATCGGCCTACTCACAGCTTATCATATTATGTATACCAGTTTTGGGACCTACGCCAATCAGACCCTGTCGCTACTGTCAACCTGCCAGAGAGATGCTACTCGTTTGATGTACAATTTCCACAGATGGTCGTTGGGACTGCAGGTCGTATCGTCCAATTTTACGACGTGCACAATCTGGGCACTACCTGTAAGGTATGGGCCTTCGGCTGGCTACACCATGTGATTACTCAATACGTGTACCCAGACCCTGGAGTCACCTCTCAGGCTGCAAACGCGCGTTATAGCGTGTTTACCAAGCCTAAGTGTACCCGGCTTCGCAATCGGGAGCATTGAAGGAAGAGTGGCCATTCAGTACGTATGTCTTGCTTGACTTGAGATGTATACTCATTCGCACAGTCACGCCGAAGCCAAGGACGGCGACAAAAAGCAAGGGCTTCTCTCTGGCTATCTATTCGTCCGTCCACCTCACATCGTATTTGCAGCCTAACCTTCAAATGTCATCGTCGGGATTTTGGCGGCCCAAACTCCAAACTCCAAGATGTATTCCCAGTTAATGATCTATCCTTCCATCCTATCCACGGGATACTTTCAACTGCAGGTTGGTATACTTCAAACCCCCATCCACTCCCTCCAACTCAAACCACCTCTATGCGAGGTTCCGACGGAACAGCGTGCTTCTGGGACACAATTGGAAGAAGATGTCTGCTAAGTACGTCTTATCCGTTTCTGCAGTATATCTCGCCGTCAATACCGACATCATCCATTGCCTATCCATTTTATCAGCCTTGGCTACGAACTGCCCGGTCACCAGCACAGCGTTCAATCACAACGGGAGTATCTTTGCGTACGCAAACTCATATGATTGGTACAAGGGCCATGTGGGGATGATACCCGGCCACCCAAATAAGTTGATGCTTCACGCATGTAAGGACGAGGAAATAAGGCCTAAGAATAAGTAAGGATGGTCATGCAGCGTGCTCTATTTCTTGATCTTGTGGATTTTGTGGATCTATGTTTTTTGGACTGCCTTACTCATTACATTTGTGTATATTAGTACTCTGTTGATTGCATATTGTGGTTTTCTAGCCTGGACTTGTGGTATATAATGTACTATTCGTTACAGATTCCGCTACTTTCTCGAAGCCAATCCGTCATCCCTTTTCATAATATCTAAAATTGACAGCAATCAGTGACGCTTTCTACCAAGTCACTAGTCAGGCTTGAATTGTCCATAGTGACTTTTGCTGACCGCTTTCTAATCTCTTCATCTTTGCACAAGATAACATTGTTGGCCAAGCAGATCTAACAATGGACTCAGGATGTACTCAGAAATTATCCAAAAAAAGCAATATTCTGTATGTGTGATGAAACAGAATGCAATGACACGTTGACGTGTTATCTGGTTTGAACATTTGTAGTTCCAACTCTGCAGTAAACGGCAGTTTTAAGGATACTAGATATTGACTCCAAGTCACCTATATTTTGGATATACAAATTTTTAGATATACAAATATGTGCTGTCAAATGTTTCCTGTCCTACGATTATCACCGCGCCTTTGGTGAAGGCGGCTTGGAATGCAACGATATGGCCATTGATGCGTACCACATAAGTACTTACCCGTACTACTACACTTGTATAACATACATATGTAACACATATCTAATGGAACATTATCGATTCCATGATGAATGACAGCATGGAGGAGTGTCAATATAACCACCTATGTTCTGAGCATGTGGACCAAGACCTGGTTTGTGCATTCTATCCAGGCCCCGACACCTATAGCAATGAATATCACTAGGCACCCAAAAGGAAACAGCAGCGCTCGTTGACTGCCTCTGTCGTGTCCTTGAGCTCCATATCTATCCCAATTCTCGTTTGATTGAGGTTCTCTCGTGCCTCATCCTCCGCCGCACCCTTCCTCTTGTTCCTGATCTGAAAGCCCGCATCCTTGCTATGGGTCACGAAATGCCTTCTGGCTTCACCCTATTCAGGCATAGTTCACCATCTTTTGGGTCCCGACATGCATGCTCCACTGCAGAGCCATCACAAAAAGGTCTGGTCCAGGTATCAATGCTCCCCACGACAGGGATTTCAACTTTTCACTTTCATTATGCACTCGAGTTTTCCACCCAAACACTCGCAGGCATGTTAGACTCCTTGGTCCATGTTTCAAGATGGGTCACTTAAAGCCATTATGCCAGCATCTCTTTATCAAGCACAATAAAGCACTATATAAGACATCCTCAGTCCCAACCAATGTATATGACCAAGGGCTATAAACACACCCAAGGAGGGTGCTACATTCCCATAGCCTTTATCCACTGGTCAAAACTGATGCTGACCTGTCAACTTGGGGGAGTAAGCCAGGCAAACTAATGCAAGGTTGAACCCCAGCCAATGCAATTTGCCAAAATGTCTCAAGCCCATAAGGGAAAGAAAAATGACAAGTTCAGTCTTGCCCTGTCATCATTGACAGAGCATCATCACAATCTAGGCACTCCAGAGCTCAGCAATGCCCTTGGGACAGCCTTGTTCCCTACCTATGCTGCCCCAGGAAGTCATGATGCCTTGCCCAAGATCAGCTCCTAGACAACCAAACAGGCTTGTCAAGCATTCACACCTGCTGACATGCAAGATGTTCAATGGGGCAACCTCCTCTTACTTGCAATACACCAGACCAAGCACTTGAACCTACCCCTGCAGGTGAAGGATGACCCATTGGATGCTCCCTGCATGGATGAGGAAGTGACAGGAGATTAGTGCCCAGTCTTGTTGTGAGAGGCTCTCTGCTGTGGCAGCAGCATCAGGTACTTCCCAGTTAATTAATGTTTCTAATATTTTTTTTATTTTATTTTTCCACTTTCCTTTCTCTCTCAGCCCAATTGAGCCAATCAGACTGTATAGCTGGTTCAGCCACTGTACATTCTCTTGTGGCAATACACTATGTTATTCCCTCAGTTCTTTACCAAAGACTGAGGATATGTTACTTCAATTACTTATCAACCTCACTCATTACTTACTCCAACCTGTAGATTAATATCTATTTTGTACTACAGGTCAAATACATGCAGTTCTTTACCAAAGACTGAGGATTAATATCTATTTCATACTACAGGTTATAGGCCCCAAAAGTGCTCACTTACACTCACACAACACCACACTCACTAAAACAACATGGCTACTATGACATCCAGAGGAAACAGTAACCCCCCTACATTCCCAGAAGAATTTTTATTTGATGGGACAAATTACATCATGTTTAGAGACCAAGTCCTTCTGGCAGCAAAACTCAGAGGTGCTGAAGGCTACCTTGATGGGATAATAGACACCCCAAACCCAAACCCAAAAATGGTCTTACCAGCTACAGAATGGTGGGACAAGTGCCCATCATATCAAGAGTGGCAAGTCTGGAACATGTGGACACTAGTGCTAATTGTTTTACAACATCAAAAACCCCATTGGTCTGAGGATCAAGATGTCAGATACAGCCATAGAAATCTGGAAAATTCTAAAAGAGTTTTACAGAACCATATCAGACCTGGGCATGAATTCAGCTGAGAATGCACTTAGAGCTACAAAGTATTCAGATGGGATGGATTTCCAAGAGCATATCACAAACCTTTGCTTGAAATGGAACTACATGATTGAAAAAGGAGTGGACCTAAAGGACAACCAGTTCAGGGCTATAGTCATTTCATTGCTCCCTGCCTCATGGGATTATATTGTAGCTTCCCTCCAATTGACCAAAACCTCCATTGAGCTCATCACTGGCCTAAACATCCATTGGGAGCAATTGAAAGAGTCTGGCAGCTGGATCAAACTCAAATTCCACTGCCCTGCTTGCAAAAACCTCACAACCCCAGAGCAAGTTAGTATGCACAAACTCAAACTGTGCATGCACTGGGCACACCATTGAGAACTGTTACTGGAAAGGAGGAGGAAAGGAAGGTCAGTTTTCCTCCAAACTTCAGGCACAGGGGGAACACCACACCAGCCCAGACAAACCCCAAACCACAGACACTGGTGGCAAATGTCATGACAACAACACCCACACCCACAAATCCTCCACCAACCACATATGCCTTGATGGCAATGACCCAGTTTGCCCCAGCTGCAGTATGTGATCCCAGCTTGAATCTGTTGGACTCCTACCTTTCATCCATTGAGATTTCCACCAGCACCTTCACTTTGTCCACCATTAGTGAAAATGTTCCTACTTATGCTGATTCCAGTGCATTGGACCACTGTTTTGTCAAAAAGTCCGACTTTGAGGACTATAAAGCATACAATAGTCTGCATCAGAGTATGTTGGCAAATCATGGCAGCATGTTTAACATCCTAGGGGAGGATACTGTGAGAAGAACAGTCACTATCAATGGGCAGACCTTGCACTTGGTTTTTAAATTGGCACTGCATACACCAGAGCTTGCTGCCAATCTAATCTCAATTGGGAAACTCAACAAGTTGGGTTTCTCAGTGGTTTTTCAAGGGGGAAAGGCCAGTTTCACTGACCCATCTGGGAGAATCTTCATGATTGGCACAAAGCAACACTGCATGTACCTCCTGGAGTTTACATTCACTAACACTGGGGGACAGACTCAAACCATGAGTACCAAGGCTAAGCTGCCACCTACAAAAGTCCTCATCATGGCCTCACTGGACAAACCCATTTTCCTTGATGTGTGGCACAGATGTTTCAGGCATGCCAGACTGCAATCTATCAAAAGGTTGGAGGCTCTGAGACTGGTGGAGGCATATCTGATGTGACTCACAGGCCCCTGGGCTTTGGGAAGATTGTATTTATGGCAAACAGACCACACAACCATATGACAGAATCTCTGAGGATATTTAGACTGTGGGTGAGAAGGTGTACATTGACCTCTGGGGACCTGCCATGGTGGCACTATTGGGGGGAGCACTATATTTAATGGTGTTTATGGATGCAGGGTTGTCATGCCTGCAGGGGTCATCCCTGACAAACAAAGCAAGCAAGACCATCCTGTCAGCCCTGAAACATTATGTCACAGAGTCCAAATGACAAACTGGAAACAAACTCAAAACTATTCAGGTTGACAGTGGGAGGGAGTGGGTGAACCAACTGTGGCATGAGTACTGCCAAGACCAGGGTATTGTGCTCAAACCCATCATTCCATATGCCCA
>JAGGAV010007845.1:0-43707 GCA_017657295.1 Termitomyces sp. DKA64 | reverse complement strand
AAGGTGCAAACTCCGGAAATTGCCATAACTCCGGAGATTGTACCAAAAATGGAAATCCATTGTAAATGGCCTCAATCTCTGGACTCACAGCATGTGACCACATGAAAACATAACCAAAAGATAGTCCTTGGTTGAAAGTATTTGTCACCAGAAGATGGGAGGACAGCAATGAAAGGCAGGCTTGGAACAAAGAAAACAAACCAGAGGGTCTGTATGAGCAGTCCCCTAACATCACCCCCCCTCTAGCATGTGGCATCTCAACATACTGGGTAGAAAAGTTGTGGACTGCCTGATCAATTGCTGAGGTAGGGTATATGCCTTGAATTGCCTTTGGTGCATTGGGGTGCCTGCAGTCAAAGTCCCAAATCAACACTGGTGCTAGCCTGTGTTTCCTAAGAGATGTCCTTGAGGCCATACCCCTTCCACTTCACCTTGAACTGTAGCCTTCCCTGGAACATCCTGCTATCCAGAATTTCCTCCTCCTCATACTCCTCCTCATGATTCACTAGGATTGGTGGTGGTGGGACCAGCCCACCAAGCCTGAATGCCCCACCCAGGAACTCCCCCAACCCCTTTCCCCCAATGATGACCTCACTTCCACCCACACCCTCTCCTACATCAATGAGCTGGAGATCCCTGGCAGGAAACCTGCCCTTCAAGAAGGAGCTCCTAAGCTCCCCAGGGACCAACCCCCCCACATCAACCTCTGCCCCTCCTGGGGATATGCCCCACTCCTCTATAACAATCCCCCACCCCCTCTCCATCAGCCTCTCAGTCCTGGAGTTCCCTGAGCAGCTCTCCCCCCTGCACTGCCCAGACCCCCACCTATCCCCATGCCTAACAGACCTGCTGACACCAACAACATTGGGCTGCCAACTCCCAGAGGACCCCCTCCCCCTTGTTGGGCCCTGGGACCTCCCCCAGGCAATGCTGACCCAAACCCTGGCAGTGGGCCTTCTAATGGCAGACCTTCTAGTGGGTGGGGTCCATCCATGGACAACTTTCCCCCTCAGCATGGAGGTGGGAATAATTACTACTACTACTACAATGCCAGACTCCTGCCCCAAACCTAAAACACCCAGGATGACATGTGCAATGCACTGGCTCAGGAAGGAAAGCTCAACATTCAGAAACCAGAACCCTTGAACAGCCAAGACCCTCAGAAATGGTGGACCTTCCTAACACAGTGCCTTATAAGGTTTCAAGCTAAGCCTATCACTTTCCAGCTTGAGAGCTCACAAGTGGCCTTCACCACCTTATACTTGCAGGGCATTGCCTTCAATCATTGCACAGTGCTGCTCTGATTCAACCCCAACAATCCAGTACTTCCCGATTGGCCCACCTTCACTCAAGAATTCTCCAGTAAGTTCAGAGTATTTGACACTGTAGCAGAGGCAGAAGAAAACCTTTACAACCTCCAGATGCACAATAACAAACAATTCATGACCTTCATCATCCAATTTGAATGGGAGGCCTACAAAACTGGTTGGAATTACAATGCCCTCCAGTTTGCCCTTTGATGTGCCCTCCTGTAACAGATCAAGGATGTCCTCTGCCTCATGCCCAAGCAACCCACCTATGATGGATACAAAAACACTTGTCACCCAGATCAATCAGCACTATTGGAAAGACTGGAGTGAAAACCAAGGCCTGTGGAACAACTGGAATCCCTCCAGCAACCCCAGCTGACAGCCTGGAGCAACCAACAACAGCCAAACCATTGCCTCCACAATGCCTGCTAACCCTGTGCCCCACTTTTCCCCCATACAAGGCCCAGCTAATACAACTTGACCCCCCAGACCTTGACCCCCACTCAGCTCAATGCCACAAATCTCTGTGATGCCCCAGACCCTCCAGCCCCCAGATCCAACAACTCCCCAGACCTGGATGACCCCCTGGACCTTGCAGATGACCAACAGGCTCTGTGCACCAACTGGATCAAGGATCAGCCCTGGATCAACATCCTGGTGGAGACCCAGGCATGACAGCAGATGGAAGGGGCATGTATTCTGTGTGGTGAGCAGAGCCATTTCATCAATGATTGCCCTAAATGCCAGGTTATGGGACATGCTGTCTGAATCATTGACAGGGAAGAATGTGATTATCAGTTTATGGAAAATGACCCAGCAGTTTAGGTCATGAAGATGCACTAAATCATGGATCAGACCCTGACATCTTCTCTGCCCTGGCTACCTTCCTCTGCACAATGGCAATTACTCTGGACACCCTCTCAGCACACCTCCCCTCACACTCTGCCCACAATCTCCTCTTCTGCACCACTCTCCCCTTCTCCCCCAACTCCATATCCACTCTGGTCAACAGTGGCACAACAGATAACTTCATCAACAAATCTCTAGCAGCACTTGCCCCACAACCTCCCCAGCAACTCCCCCTCCTGATCCCCCTAAAGCTCTTTGAAAGTGTTCTGACCTCCACTGGCAACATCACTCACTGTGTAGAGATGAGGATCACTTTCACCAATGGACAACAGCAAGACCTTTGACTATTGATTATGAAGTTGCATGCCTCTGCCCCCCTCATTCTCAGGTTCCCCTAGCTCCAAATGACTAACCCTCACATCAACTGGCCCAGCCTCACACTCCACCTTGATCAGGATAGCTTGCCCAACCTGGAACCCATCCCCTTCAACATCTCTCCCAACCCTGATGTCTCAGAAATCACTCCTGACATTCCCCAAACCCCTCTGCAGCTCCACTCATGATCTGCATGATCATTCATCATCAATGCCCACCTTGGCAAATCCCCTGCCATCCTCTCTGCCCTTGTTGACAGTGGAGCCTCCAAAACCTTCATCAGTGACCAGCTCAACCTCCCCCATGAACCCCTTGACACGCCTCTGGAGCTATAGCTGTTTGATGGAAGATCTGCCTCCTCTGGAATCACCAAATTCCATCCTAGCTCCCTCACCCTCAACAACAATTTGCAGTTTTTGACCCACCTCCTTGTTACCCAACTTCTGGAGGCAACCCCAATTGTGCTCAGACTACTCTGGCTGCATGACATCAACCCTGACATTGACACCATGTAGTTCCCCAGCCCCAAAGCCTGCCTGGCAGCTGCCATCACTCTCCACCCTTACTCCCTCCACAACCCCAACAACTCCAATTTGGCTCCCAGCAGCACCAGAGCCACTGGCACCTCCACCCTGCCTAAGGATGACCCAGAAGAGGAGGAAGAAGCACCCCTGCCCCAAACTCCTTTAGGCACACCCTGACAGCTTCCCCCCAACATCCCCTGCAACCAGTACAAGGGCCCAAACTATCCTACTCAAACCTCAACAACCCCTGCACCCCCAATGCTTGACACCATTGATCCAGAACCCCTCAACATCAAAATCATTGGTGCTATTCCTTTTGCATGGATCTTACAGGACTGCACCCCTGCCTTCCAACTCCAAGTCACTCCAACACTTCTGGACAAGCACATCTGCACTGGCACCACCTCATCTGAAACTCCAAAGACAGAGGAACAGATATTATGTGAAGTACTTCCTCTGGAGTATCATGAATTTGCTGATGTGTTCTCCAAAGGAAGCATGAAGGAACTTCCCCCACACTGATTGTATGATCACATGATTGATCTTGAGGATAGCACCTCCCCTCCCTTTGGCAAGATCTACAACATGTCAGAAGTCAAACTCCAGGCTCTCAAGGACTACCTCAACAACATGCTTGGGAAGGGCTTCATCTGACCATCAATCTCTGCTGCCAAAGCCCTGGTCCTTTTTGCCAAGAAGAAGGATGGCTCTCTCCATCTTTGTGTGGATTACTGGGGACTTAATAAAGTCACCAAAAAGAACTGGTATCCCCTTCCCCTGATCAGTGATCTTGTTGACTGCCTCTGCAGTGCCAAGGTCTACACCAAGATAGATCTCCAGTCCAGCTACAACAACATCCAGATTGCTCTGGGACATGAATGGAAGACTGCCTTCCACACCCACTATGGCCTCTTCAAGTACCTAGTGATGCCCTTCAGTATGACCAACTCCCCTGCTACCTTCCAGAACTTTATGAATGATATCTTTCATGACATGAACAATGTCTTCATTATTGTGTATCTGGATGACATCCTCATCTACTCAAATTCCCTGGAAGAACACTGGGATCATGTCTGACAAGTCCTAGAACAACTCCAGGAGCATCACCTCCACACCAAGCCTGAGAACTGTTCCTTCTACACAATTGAGGTTGAGTATCCAGGAATTATTGTCACTCTGGATGGCATACAAATGGACCCCCACCCCAGAATGTAAAGAGGTACAGTCATTCTTGGGTTTTGCTAACTGCTACCATCAGTTCATTGACAACTACTCCGGCATTACAAAACCCCTCAACCAACTCACCTGGAAGAACACTCCCTGGGACTGGGACAGCAAGTTTCAGAGCATGTTTGCTCTCCTGAAGATGGCCTTCACCACTGCCCTGATCCTCCATCACTTCAACCCTGCTTTCTCCATCATACTTGAATGTGATGCCTCCAACTACACCATTGCTAGAACACTTTTTCAGATGAGCTCCAACAGCAAGGACCTCTGCCTCATTGCCTTCTACACCTGCTCAATGATCCCCATGGAGCTCAACTATGACATCTATGACAAGGAGCTCCTCACAATTGTCAAAGCCTTCCAGCAGTGGAGGGCCTATCTCAAAGGAACTCTGCATCACATACAAGTCTACTCTGACCACAACAACTTACAGTACTTCACAATCACCAAGCAACTCAGTCAATGACAAGCCTGCTGGTCCAAAACTCTGTCTGAGTATGACTTGACCATCCACTACTGCCTAGGACAACTTGGAGCAAAGCCCAACACCCTCACCTAATGACCAGATGTCTACCCAAAGAAGTTCTTTGAGGCAGAGCACAATGTGTTCAACCACCATGTGGTAACCCCCCAGAACATCTTCATGCCATGCTGATTATGAATGAGGAAGGAATTCTCCATCAAATCCAAAATGTGCCCCCAGATGCCTTCTTTATCCAGCATGACCCCTGAAACACCCCCACCAATGTTCCAAATCCCAACACAACCTTTGCATTGTCTCCAGACCACCAACTTCTGCTCTGGGATGGCCAAATATATGCTCCAGACCACAAGTCCATCTGCTCTACATTAACTACTTACAGAACAACTGGCATGCAGAACTGCCTCTTGCCAAGTTTACTTATAACACCCCCCACTCCACCTCTCCCCATTCTACACCAACAAGGGTTACAAACCCTGACTTACCCTGTCCCTCAAGGACATTCCCCTGATCTCTTCACCAGTTCCTCTGGGATGAGATTGACACTGCCAATTGAGCCTATTCCAAACACACCAACACCCAACATGAGACAACCCCTGACTGGGCCCCTAGCACCCTTATCTGGCTTGACTGATGTAACTTCAAGACCCAGAGACCCTCAATGAAGCTCAACCACAAATGACTTGGCCCCTTCAAGATCCTCTGGAAGGTCTTGACTCATGCCTACAAGCTTAACCTACCTCCAGGACTGAAGGGCCTCCACCCCATCTTCCACATCTGCCTCCTTGAGAAGCATCATCCAGACCCCTTCCCTGGCCAATGCCTGAGCTGACCCCCACCCATCATGGTTGAGGACAAATACCACTACAAGGTCAACCATATCCTCAACTCCCACCTTGTCCATGGTCAGCTCTGGTACCTAGTTCATTGGAAAGGCTATGGACTCAAGGACAACACTTGGGAGCCCTGGAAGAACCTCTCTGGAGCCCCTGCCAAGCTTCAAGACTTCCACTGGCAACACCCCACCATGCCCTGGGACCTCTGGGACTAGCATGTACAGATGGCACCAGTGAGCAGTACCCCTGCCTCTGGATTTAGCAGAGATTCAGCTCCCACCAATACCACTTATGTGTCCCCTATTATCTTCCCTCATATAAGCTGAAAGTTACACTCAAACAGCAAGAAAACATTATTTACAGTATTTTGGGTACAATATACTATGATACAATATGACAAAAAAAAAAAAAAGAAGAAGTCCAAGAAAACTCCTCAACACTGGATCCATGAACTCCCCACCCCTCCTTCTCTGGAAACCCCCTCTCCATAGCTGCTATTGCCATGTCCATCTCCATCTGGGCCATCACCACAGCTAGCAGCTCCTCATGCCTCAGTAGCACCTCCCCCACATCAACAGCCACCTCCCACCAGGACCTGGGGTCCACCAAGTTCCATGGTCAGTGACCTGTCAACAACCACTCCATCTGCCCCAAACCCTGTTCAAACTCTGGTGGGAGGTCCTCCAGCATCCTTCACATGCCATCCTACACTGATGTGAAGGCTGCTGTTGCCCTGTCTAAGAGGATCCAATGTTTGCAGACCCAACCTAGGGAAGGAAAGTCCAAGGTTAGTGATGGAGGCAGTTCAGGCAAAGGTACTTATGCAGGATTCTCCCCCATGCCATGGCCACCTCATTGGCCACCACCCTTCCTGATGCCTCCCTGCCTCTACCTCTGCCCAGATTGCCTGCAGCTCCAGTCTCACTCACCACTCCACTACTGCATTTCCCTCTGGATGGGCCTTCAATTGCTCCAGGCACCCCTGGAGCCCCTGGGCCTTGGTACCCCTCTCTCCTGCCTCCCACAGCACAAACTTGCCATCCCACCAGGCCAGGTCCCAATCCCACCATATCACTGCCAGCTCTTTCCACAACTCCTGGAGCTCCTCCTCCTGTGCCACCAGATGTCCCTTGAGCTCCACTATCCTCCTGCACAGGGCAGGGTCCCTAGACTGCTCCATGAGTGCCTCCAACCCCAGCAAGTAAACATGTGAGCTGGAGGGACCTGCAATTGTGACTTCCCCCCAGGGCCTCTTGCTCTGCCCAGCCTCCAGGGGCAAGGACACCCTCCATTTACCCTTACTCCATGCTGATGGACCCACCTCCCTGCATCCTCTCTAGAGCAGACCCACCTTCCCCACAGGTTGCCTCCCACTCTCCTTGCCCTCTGAAACCAACAGCCCCCCCTGCAATGACCCTTCTTCCCACTCCAACAACCTGCCCTGCCATCCCTCCTCCAGTCACTTGGCCACCCAACTCACCTCCCACCCCTGCTTGGCAGCTATACAAGCCACCCACCAATCCTATGAGATGGAGCATTTCTCATGCCTTGCATAGCATGGAAGGCAAACTGCCAAGTCCCTGCAAGAGCCCAATACTAGCTCCTTGAACTCACATGTCTCCCCCCACCACATGCAGAGGTGCACTACATGGACCATCAGTAGGCACTCCACTCAAGCTTCCCTGACCACTTACTGAAGCCCCAGCCTGACATCACTCAAGGGTAGGGGGCCCCCATATCCACTCTACTGCCTCTGCAAATTATTTTGGGGTCACCTCTGACTGAGCAACCTGCTGTGCCTCCAGAATGGCCTGCACCACCCCTAGACCCAAGTCTGACAAAGCAGGACAAACCAATGGAGCCTGAGGGGGCTGAACAGGCAGCCCCAAAGGGCCAGGTGAAATGGAGTCTGTGGAGGGACCAGCCACAGCCTGGGATAACTCTGCCAGGACAACCATGGAGACAAGGGACCATGAACTCACATTGTCAATACATCACATCAACCTTCCTCCAGTCTCAATGCTGGTCAAATTCCACCCTCTGGGCCTTGTATTTGGCCCAGATCTCCATGTGATTCTCATCAAAAAGTGGGGGAGTGGGGGATGATGAGGTAGAAGAAGATGAAGATGCTGAGGAAGACATGGGAGGGTAATGATGGTAATGCTGGACATGTTTTGGTCCTCTTTTATTTTCTCCTGGGGAGCTTCTAGTTGAAGAAGCCATCCACAGTTTGACTTTAATTCCCATGCCACCACCAACCACCAGAAATTTCCCCATGCCTTGAAGGGTCTTGATGCTGAAAGGGAGGTGATGTCACAACCTGTCCCCACACCCCCACCTTACCCCCAGACTTTGCCCAACCCATCCCTGCAAGCCCTGGAGCACACTCCCCTCCTCCCCTAACCCCTATGACCCTCCCCTACCAGCATGGGAATGACACCATGCTCTGGTACCCAGCTCCTATACATCCAGCACCTGCCCCTGCTCCAGTCATTCCCACACTGTGACCCTTGCCTCTGGGAATTCCCATGGATGTCAATGCCACCCAACAGCATTGCCCTGCACTATTACTGTGCCAGAGATGTGGGAAACTGGGGCACTTTGTGTGACACTGCCTGATGGGTCTTGAGGGACACTATCTCTCCATGGATGAGCAAGAGGAGCTCCTCCTGCAACTGTTGGCTGCAAAGGATGCTGCTGGAGATTCCTCACCAGATGAGCCAGCACCAGAGTTGACCCTGGAGGAGAGTGGCACTTGCACCCCCCTCCCAGGCCTGGAGGAGGATTTTTAGTCAAATGACAGATGAGATGTACACCTCTGCTGCTGAGTACTAACAGGTTTGCTTGTCTGTCAATAGAAAATGAAATTGCCTCTCTCAATATCAATGACCTCAAGACAAAAGAACCTCAGTACTCCCCTCCAGATGTACAAACACCCACTCTGGACCCCAAGCCAAGCTCCCCAGTGCCAGTTAGGCTTTGTCCATGCTGCCCTGCCTGGGAATGCTGGCTGCCCTGGTGGTACATAGTAGCCACAAACCCCTCTGCAAACTCCTTGTGCCTCAACATGGAAATTGAGACCATGGACCTGGAGAAGATGACAACAGCAACATTGTGCTCCTCTGACCTGAGTTATTTGCCATCCAAGCCATGGAAGGTCTAGCCATCAAGGGAGCAGAGGTGGAGATCCTCTGGGACATCTGGCATGGAGACCAGGAAGGTCTGCAGGAAGAACTTGTTGCTCAGGCAGCCTGGGTGCTCAAGTCTGGACATACCACCAGTGTCAGTCCATCTGCACAGACAAGTGGGCCCTCTGTGATGGACTCCTGACCTTCCAGGACTGCATCTATGTGCTCAATGACCTGGAGCTACACTGGAGGATTGTAGAGCAGCACCATGACCCCTGGATTGCAGGACACCCTGGCCAATGGAAAACATTGGAACTAGTGTCCCAGAACTATTGGTGGCCCCAGATGTCCCATTGTATTGGGTCCTACACTAGTACATGTGATCTCTGCCTCTGGACCAAGCCCCAGTGTTGACTCCCCTCTGGACAGCTCCACCCCCTACCCATCTCCACAGAGCAATGGAGCATTGCCTTGGTGGATTTCATCATAGAGCTCCCCAATTCCCACAGTTATGATGCCATCATTGTAGTTGTGGACCTCTGTGGCAAGTGGGCACACTTTGTTCCTACTCACACCACTTGCTCCACCATGGGGGCTGCAAGCCTGTACTGAAGAATGTCTGGAAGCTCCATGGCCTCTCCAATGCCTATGTGTCTGACCAGGGTCCACAGTTTGTGGCAGAATTCATCCAGGAGCTCTACCAACTACTTGACATGAAGCTTCACACCTCCACTGCCTACCACCTGCAGTCCAATGGCCAGACCAAATGTGTGAACCAGGAACTTAGTAATAGCTCCAACTCTTCTGCAATGAGCACCAGGACAACTGGGATGAACTCCTCCTCAATTCTGAGTTCCAGTACAATAACCATGTCCATGCAGCCACTCAAGTCTCACCCTTCTTTCTGGACACTGGATGTCACCCATGCATGGGTTTTGAGGCCCAGGCCCAACCTTTGGAGAATGAAGCTGTGAATGAGTTTGTGGATCAGATGAAGATTGCAGAGGAGGAAGCCCAGGCAGCTCTGGCAAAGGCAAAGGATGACATGGCATGATACTACAACCACAGAAGGACCCTGGCACCCCAGTACCAGCCCAGAGATCAAGTTTACCTGGATGCCTCCAATATTATGACCACCTGACTGTTGAAAAAGCTCTCACACTGACTATTAGGCCCTTCACAATGGAATGACAGGTAGGACCCCTAGCTTATTGACTCCAGCTTCTTGGCAGAATGCACCAGCTTCACCTGGTTTTCAATATGGTCAAACTAACACTGGCCCCAGCAGACCCTATCTCAGGATGACACCTGGCACCCCCACCACCCCTGGTGGTGGTCAACAACAATGAGTACAAGGTGGAGGAGATCTTGGATAGTCACCTATTTTGGTGGTGGCTACAGTACAAGGTGAAGTGGAAGGACTACAGAATTGAGGACATCTTCTGGGAACCCCAGGAGAATTGGAGGCAGCCAGACACACCCTGAGCCATCTGGGGGATCTATCCCATGTCACCAGTGGACTGGGTGATCTGGAACTTCTTCTAACCCACATGTCAAGATGCTGCATACTAGAGGGGGGGTGATGTTAGGGGACTTCCATTTCAGACCTCCATGCCTGACCTAAGCCAACTCTCCTTGACTCATTCTCACTCCCCAAGGCTTGTTTGAAAACTCTGGGGCATTTTCCAGATCCCCAGAGATCTCCAGAGGTTGTTTTCCCTTTTGAGAACCCCACAGAACTTACCATGATACCTTGTTGAGCACTTTTGGTAAACTCTGGATGCCTATAGAGTCATTCTCACACCTCTGCCACCCACTGATGTGCCACACTGAGCAGAGGGGATCCTTAGACTTGTTCCCTTTGGATTCTTCTCTGCTAGGTAATTAGTTACTATTTGTATTGTTGGTTATTGTTCCTAATATACTTTGGATTCCCCTCTGCTAGCTGCATGATTTAGCCATCACTTCTGGAGGTTGCCCTTGCAATTCCTTCTGGGCATTAGTTGAGCAAGTGGCCTACCCTAACAGTCTCCAACTGTGCCTCACCTTCTGAGACAGCCTGCACCCCACACTACTGGAACACATTGACAACCTTGCCAAGGGCTGTCCAGACAATGAGCAGATTGCCTCCTGATACAAGGTGGCCCAGGATCAGTGGCAGCTTATGGAGATTCAATGGGAGCTATGCTGCATGCACTCAACTCACCACCCCACTCATGCTGCCACTCTCCAGTACCCCACTCCTGTACTCCTGGCACCTGCCCCAGCTCTGGCCACCCCTGCACTATGATCCTTGCCACCAGGCATCTCCATAGATGTTGATACTGCCCAACACCACTGCCCCATGCTGCTACTATGCCAGAGATGCAAAAAACTGGGGCACTTCATGCAACACTGCCCATTGGGTCTTGAGGTATACTATCTCTCCATAGCCAAGCAGGAGGAGCTCCTCCTGCAACTGTTGGCTGTGAAGGATGCCACTGGAGATCCCTCACTGGATGAGCTGGCACCAGAGTTGACCCCAGAGGAGAGTGGCACTTGCACCCCCCTCCCAGGCCTGGAGGAGGATTTTTAGGCAAGCAACAGATGAGGTGTACATCTCTGTTACCAGGTACTAACAGGTTTGCTTGTCTGTCAATGGAAAATGAAATTGCTCTCTCAATATTGATGGTCTTAAGACAACAGAACCTCAGTACTCCCCTCCAGATGTACAAATATCCACTCTGGACCCCAAGCTGAGCTCCCCAGAGCTGGCTAGGCTCCACCTGTTACTATTTGTAACGTTGATTACCCATTCCAATATACTTCAGATTTCCCTCTGCTAGCTGTGTGATTTAGCCATTGCTCCCAGAGGTTGCCCTTACAGTGTGGAGGTAGGGCTCAGGCACTCTAGTAGTGCCTGAAGGGACTGGGAGAATGAGCTTGGTGGTTTGGCAAAGGGTGGAGCATTCAGTTGTGTGATGGGTGAGGGAAGATTGGGGCAGTTGCACCTGGCTCTCTAGGTGTAGCAAGCAAGTCCAGGCCTTGTCTTGCAGGGCTGGGGCCTTTGAGGGAGTGTCCAGGTTGGCAAGCTGAGGCATAGAATTCCATGGGTGCTTAAGCCTGGTGGAGAAGCAACAGATAGGGGGCTCAGAGACTCCATGCAGGCAATGAGGGGCTTCCAGACCAGGATTTGGAGACTTGTTCTGCTGTAAGAGCAACCTCTGGGAGCAACAGCTAAATCACACACCTAGCAGAGGGGAATCTGAAGTATATTAGAAACAGTAACTGATGATACAAATAGTGACTAATCACCTAGCAGGGGGGAACCTGAAGAGAACAGGTCTAAGGATCCCTGCTGCTCAGTGCAGCACATCAGCTGGTGGCAGAGGCATGGGAACAACTGTACAAATGACTGAGCTAACCTTAACCTCAGGAACATGCTTGACAAGGGATCACAGCAAGTTCTGGGGGTTTCCCAAAGAGGAGGATGACCCCTGTAGATCTCTGGAGATCAGGAGAATGCCCTGGAGGTGTCAAGCAAGCCTTGGAGGTGGGGAGTTGGTTGAGGAGAGTTGGTCTAGGTTGGGTGCAGCAGTCAGAAATGGAAGTCCCCTGACATATTGCAGGCCCATTACTCATGCTTGTTCTCCCATCTTCTGGTGACAAGTGCTCTTGACCAAGGACTATCCAACCATCACACTTTCATATAGTCACACTTTCATATGGTCACATTCCTTGACACCAGAGATTGTGGCCATTTACAATGGATTTTTGTTTTTGGATTGGGTTCCAGATTTAGTCATTGTTGTAGGTTTTTGCCAGAAGCTCTAGAGTAAATTTTCTAAACACTGGCATTGGAAATCCTTATACTTGTTCCCTTTGGATCTCCCTCTGCCAGGTGAGTAGCTAAAACTCTTGCACTTCTTGTAAATGCTGAATAGACTTTGGATCTCTCTCTGCCAGTTGTGTGATTGAGCTGCAGACTCTTATGGCAGAATGAGACTCTCATCTCAGTTTGAGAGCCCCCTTTAGCTGTTAAAGTTAGCTCTTGCTCCTAGAGGTCTCTCCCCCACTGTTGTGTCCAATACCAACTCAAATAGCCCCTATGACCACTCCAATGCTGCTGGTTGATTCCCTGGACACCTCCAGCCCCCAGGACAAAGCCTGGCACCATTTTCTGGCTCTAGAGACTCAGGTGCAATCTACCCAAGTTTCTCCCACTCTTCACACCAATTAACTCGCTGGTTTATGCCACTCCACAGATACTATTGCTCACTTCTTCAGGCCCTCCTTGAATGCCTCCCCCTCCCTTCTCCTACTCTGCAGACCATCCATACACCCCCTGCAATATTGCCAGTGGCTCACTTCAATGCTACAATGATGGCACATTCTGAAATAACCTGCCCTGCTCTCCCTAATGCTTACAATGGATGCTGTTTCTTCAGTCCTGTAATCACCTATATCTGGTTGAGCAGCAAGGCATTTGCCTCTGATGCTTTAAAGATTGGATGGTTCCTTTCTTATGTAAAGCTAGGCTGTGCTTTGACATATGCACTGTGGGTGTTTCAAAAGAATATATGTGCAGAGAGTTTTGCAAGTGGGTATGAGTTTGAACATGATTTTTGAGCTGAGTTCTTCTTTCTCAAACTCACCAAGACTGCTGCACTTTTCCTCTGTGACCATGATCAGTACAGTCAAGGGAAGAGGTCCTTGAATGAGTACATTGACTCCTTCCAAGGACTTGTCAAGCAAGCTGCATAACCTGACAGTCTACAACTTTGTCTCAACTTTTGGGAGCAAGTCTACCCCTCCCTCATAGACTAAATCAACAGCATGGCCAAAGGATGGTCAGATGACAAATGCATTGAGACTTGGTACAAGGTGGCTCAAGAACAGTAGCAGCTTGTGGAACCAAAACCAGCACTTCATCACACCTAGTCTCCATCTGTTTAGTCCTATTTTGTTCCTGGTGCTAGAGCAGGATTTATCCCTCAAGCACTACCTCCCCAGGCTTCCTTTGCTCATCCTGCCCCTGCACATGCTCCCCCTCCTCCTCCACCTCCTAGACCTTTGCCTGTCAGAGTCCCTATGGCTGTGTCTGCATCTCACCTGAAGCTACAGGTGTTAATTGAGACAACAAACACTCAGCAGATCCAGAGTGTCCATTCTGCTTGACAGCAGAGCAATGGGCCTTTTTCTTGATGCAGGATACATGCAACAACATCACCTCACCACTTGCCCCCTCTCTTGTCCAATCTCTGCTTACAATGTAGATGGCACACTCAATGAAGCTGTCTCCATCCATTCAGTCATTGATCAGGTCCTTCATTACCAATATCATTTTGAATATGACACTCTTGCTGTCATCAGCTTGGGGAAACAAGACATGATCCTAGGGGTTCACTTGGTTATATGAAAACAACCCTGAGATTGATTGGATAGGTGGGATGAAGATGAGTCACTGTCCCCATCATTGCAAGACCTGTGCAGAAGAAGCCTGTGGGGAGCATAGAGCTAAGTTTTAATAAATTTATTAATTTTGATTCAAAAGATTAAGATGGTCTCAAAGCTAATGAATGAGCTCAAAAAGTATATTGAACTAAATTCCCAAAGCTGAAGAGATCTGCTCCCTGGGGATGTCCAAGCCATGGCAAGTATTTGCTTGCTTGAATCCCTTGAGTTTCCTCCCTTTTTATACCCTTCCCCCATGCACACAGACTGACACAACTAATGTGTGATTATATTGTTCCAAGTCATACCTGGTCTGCCATAGTATGCTTGGCACAGTCTTGATGCATCCTGGACCAAAGCTTAGCCTGATCTGCAGGCTAAACCTTTCCTTGCTATTCTTTTCTTGTCTCCTTGCTTCCATTTCCTTCTCTCCCTTCTCCTCTTGTACCTTCCCCCTGCCTTGCAGTTTTTGCAGCATTTGAGAGTTCTTATTTGGCAGTAAGAAGGGAGGGACATACATTTTCCCAAGCTTGCAGTCAAGGGAGTGCTTGGTGTACAAAGGTTTTGATGGTTTGATGGTAGATCTTGGATCTTGATTTGAAATTGCCATCTTGGCATCTCACTGCCACCAGCTCAGCTCTCAACCACCATCAGATCATGATGGAGTTAGCCTCAATGTGTTGCTTTTGCTGGGTCAGTCATAGCTTTATTGATGTGGTCTACTAGGGCTTGTTTGGGTGTCTTTTTGTAAGGTATGTCCCTGCATCTACAGTTTTCAATGCTTGGCCCACAGTTTTCAGGCATTTAATTGTTATACTGGGACTTAGTCATTAACTCTGCTGGTCCCAGTTTTGATGCCAATGTAATGAAGTATGTCCATGCATCTACAGTTTTCAATGCTTGGTATACAGTTTTCAGCCATTGAGTTGGTATACTGAGACTTAGTTATTGTGGGATATGTAGGCATAACTGCAACTTTGTCCTTCCTCTGCCCCCAAAGTCCACCTTCTCTGGCTCACAAGTAGCATTGGCATAGACACCTTTCCTTGCTATGTTTTGTGGTCTGAACCTTCCATTTGCATATGATATACAGCACATCTTGTCCATCTGTGAGCCCAAGGTGTTATTCCCTTACTCAGTGATGCAGTACAAGCTCATGGAAGCAAGGAAGCGATGAACATGATTGATGTGTTCTCTGAGAAAGTTGTGCCACCTCTGATAGAGAAGGTTGTCCATGCTGTGGCCAGCATAATGGATGAGTTTCAAGTTTGAATATAACGTGTTCCAGGGCAACAATTACAAGCTCACGTGCTCTGATCAGTGAGTGACTTTACGTCCACTACTTGTTTATGTTGACTTCTTAACTTTTCTACTTCGACAACCTCCTTTTCATTTCCTGGGACCTTCCAATGACATCTTGAGGAATTTCTAATCGTCGTTGTTGCGTCACTGTCAAAATAATCGAAATAAAAGGTATCGCGATGCAGACATGCGGATTCTCACATGGAACATCGTATGTCAACGTTATGGTGCACACATAAGTAATATAAAATTTAATCGCTCACTGAGTAGAATGGAGTTCGGACATTACCTCAATATCACCCGTGGGTATCTGGTGGGATTTTCCTATGGATCTAACACAATATAACAGGTGGAACAAGATGACAACTTTCGCCGATGTCCTGGACGCCCTAGAGGCTGATGTTCTTTGTTTCCAGGGTGAGCTGATCCGTATTCCGATGATTTCCTCTGATGACCTTTAGTAGAAGTCAAATCTTCTCGTATGGGCCTTTCGAAGGACGTCGCGGCTCCACCATCGTATCATGCCTTTTTTTCATTTCCCGTCAAAAAGACAGGCTATTCCGGGGTCAGCACGTACGTCCGCACAATTTCTGCGATGCCCCTCAAGGCAGAAGAGGGTCTATCCAGCATAATACAGCCTAAGCATCCTCTGGGGATTGAGGAGCGTGTATCTACCGTGGAAGGGTACCCCCAACGCGTCCTCGAGGGCAATGATGATGACATTGATTTTAAGGACCTTGACAGTGAGGGGCGGACGCTTGTCCTTGACTTTGGCTTATTCGTCCTTATTAATGTTTACTGTCCTAACGACGGTAATGGCACAGAGCAACGAAACAAATATAAGGCGGACTTCCATACGGTGCTCGAGGCGCGTGTCAAGGGTCTCGTCGACGTGGAAGGAAGAGAAGTAATGGTTGTCGGAGACCTGAATGCGTGTGCTGGCGTGATTGATCATTGCGAAGGCCCACTCATGGTTGCTAAAGGGCTGGCCGAAGGTTTGGTGGGAGAAGAAGGATTTTGGGGAAAGGATTCCAGGAGGTGGATGAAGGACTTCATGGTGTCGGAAGATGGGACTAGTGGCCATATGATTGACATTGCCAGACACCTTTGGCCGGATCGGAAGGGCATGTATACCTGTACGTCGATTCATTCCATGTGCCTTCCGTTCGCTCTCTGACAATTTTCGTGACGCAGGCTGGAACACCAAAATATCCGCACGCGATTCTAATTACGGTACACGCATAGACTACATCATGATCACTCCTGGTCTTCTCCCCTGGGTTAAAGCTGCTGATATTCAGCCTCATATCAAAGGCAGTGACCATTGTCCGGTCTATGTCGACCTTCACGACGAAATTGTGAACTCGAGTGGAGCGACAATTCAACTCCGGGACGCCATGGGTTTTAAGGATGCACTCCAGGAGGCCCCAAGAATCGCTTCAAAATTCTGGGATGAATATTCAGGAAAACAAAGATCGCTCCAGCACTTTTTTCGAAAGTCAGCTGCCATTACGCTCGTAAATGCTTCCAAAGGAAAAATTACTGAAGCATTTGGCGATGTATCTGCGGTGTCCGAGTCTGTACCTGTCACCCCCGAGACGCTATCGTTTTCTTCAGGACCGCCTTCCATCGAAAATTTCAAGGCTCCCATTGCGTCGATGGCACTTTCAAGTCCTCCCTCTCTATCTCCACAATCCTCACAATCGTCAACAGCCGTCAAACGCAAATTAACAGCTGACACTTTGTCTCGCAACTCTTCCAAGAAGAAACAAAAACGGATTCAGTCGCGTGAGAAGAAGACTGGGCAGGCAACTATAGCTTCGTACTTCGCAAAGCATCCAGGTCCGTCCACGTCTGCGACGACTACGTCATCGAAACAAGTGCCTCAGTCTTCGGATACCGAGAATGTTGAGGCTTCTGGGGCAGGTTCTGTCATCGATGTCGATGTCGATGTGGACGTTAACGTAGAGTATCGCCTTGCATTGCTATCTGAAACGGAAACTCCACCTTTAAGTCAGCCGAATATTGCTTCCACTAGTGCGAAGAAGGCCTGGTCAAACATCATGGCTCCTGTTAAGCCTCCCAAGTGTATTGTTCATGGGGAAACAGCTAAGGAATTGACGGTCACTAAACCTGGGCCAAACAAGGGGAAAAAATTCTTCATCTGTTCGCGGTAAGATCCACATTGCCTGTCACGGGATTGCGATCCAATGTATCGAATTCATAGGCCAGTTGGTCCAGGTTATGATAAAGGTCGCGCTGAAAGGCGTAGAGAAGATGTTAACCCCAAGTGGAGGTGCGATTTCTTTAAATGGTCAAGTGAAGCCCGACGTCAGATGATGCCGCTGTAGATAAAATTTATTCTTGTGCATATAGTTTCTGCATTCTTGACCTTTGTATTCCGCCGTGAATCCCGTGTTATAAATGCCGAATGTGATGTGACTATGTTACTGTGTGATGTATGTGACATTTTCCGAAAACTTGTTTCCCGAAAGACGGTTTTCGACGCGCACCTCTTCAGCGGCTAAGTCAGCTTTTCTGCCTTTCTCTGTCCTCGAGCCCGAGTACGTCGCAATCCATGCCTTCGATGACTATATCCTTAGTTTTTACAGGAAACAGAGTCTTCAAGCATGCTCGCTGGGGTTGCTCGAGCTGGCCCCTCTCTGCTACAGAACGTCACAGAGGCTTCTCCAGCCATCCGACAGCAACGACATGTATCTCGACTGACGCCATTTTGGAAGAAAAAACTTGATCCTAAAGACATCAAGAGGGATGCTCAAGGTAATATTATTTTCAAGAAGAAGGAGACGAGTCTTGGGGTGCGCACTTTGGTGGTGTGAATGACATCTTCTACTCACTTTGTGCCAGGCATTTAGACCTTTGAATGCGGCTCAACTGACGCATGAATTATTCCAGTCGGATAATCGAGAGACACTGAAACTGCCTACGTTCGCCCCGGTACGCACATCACTCACTTTCGAGGATCTCTATTCATAGATATGTTCTCAGACTCAGCGAATGATTGGAAAGGCTACCGAGTTCCCCGTCATCAAAAATGACCCCGCTCGAATATATGGTTTGCCCAAGAAAATGTTGCTCGAGGTCCGCCGTCTTCAGTCCTCTCAAGAGAGCCCTGCTTACTATGATAACAGTTCCGCATACTCTCGAAACCTTGTTCTGTGGTTAGAACAGTCACTGTAAGCGCAGCTCAAATGTTGGACAAGGCTAGGAGTAAGTCGAGTATTGATACTAGGGTGGTTCTCAGTACGTGTCTTGCTTCTACTCGTTTTGCAAACCAAATTGATCATACAATCCAGCCGGGCGCTCTGGCTGCGGGAAGAGCTTTTTATTACTGCAGCTGGTCGAAAACTGCATTCTGAACGATTGGATCGTGGTTTACATTCCTCGAGGTACGCTCCACCAGCTCTGATGTTACTTAACTGACAACTGTACGACTCTCAGCAAAAAAGCTTGTCGACTCGACTACACCATACGAGTATGACCTGCGCACACGGACATATCTTCAACCCGCTTTTTCCCTGCAGACTCTACAGCGACTTTTGGCTGCAAACCACGCCAAGCTGACGACGCTGACGACGCAGAAGAAACACAGCTTGGAGAAACGAGAAGTCCCCCTTGGAACAAATGCCGTCGATCTTATTGGAATCGCAGTGAAAGAGCCACCGCTTGCACCTATCATTCTCGAGACCCTCATGACAGAGCTGAATACACAAACCAAGTGTGTACTTCTCCTTCCCGCCATCAGTTTGTTTCCTGACTTTGTGAATCATAGGTACCCTGTACTATTCGCTGTTGATGACTTCCAAGCGCTGTATTGCCGCACAGCTTACCGTGACCCTCATTTCGTCCCCATCCGACCCTTCCACCTCTCTCTACCGCGGTTGATCATGGAGTATGCATCAGGCAAAAAATCCTTCGTATGTTTCCCTGCATTGAATACCTTCTGAGTCTAACCTGACGAATTTCAGGCGAAGGGTGCGTTCGTCGGGGCCATCACCACCTCAGACACACAATACAAGCTGCCGTTGGAGTTGAAAGATGTCCTCGACCTTCCGCATGAACATTTCAAGACCCCCTACGACAAGCGATCAAGAAGTTTGATGGATTACACGACCGGCTTGAAGGCTTTACACGTCCCTGAGCAATTGAGCTTAGTGGAGGCTGCGTCCTTGTACGAAGTTTGGAAAGACGACAAGGCGCTTATTTCTTGTACGTTGTTCTTTTGATGACGTCGCGTTGACTGTCCGACTGAGGATACTTCTATGAATTAGCGTTGCATGATGAGACGTTCCTGTCCAAGTATACCGAGTCGAGTGGGAATGCTCGGGACTTTGTGTGGAAGGGCTTGTTGTCAACATTCGACTCATAGAATAGAATACGAGTCGAGGTCATTGGAGAGAATTTACTGAATTTAATTGTTTAATGGCACGCGGAGCGCTAGCAGAAACTGAACTTTTCTAATCATGAGCCTTGTTCGGTCGCGCTTAGTACCTGTGGACCATATTTAATACCGTTGATTCTCAAGTGGCTATGGTGTGGTACACTTGGTCACCGCTCCTTTAGTACAAGTCACTCGTCAGAAAGACATCCATTTTTTTTATTCCTCTTTGGGAAAATGCATATTTTCATGAAAGGAATCAAACCTCAAGAGCGATTATTGAAATTATCAACACTGACGAAGATAGATTTTTTTGAGTCCAATTCTGCCGCTCCTCATACATATGGTAGTTTTACAGGGTTTGAGCTACTCTGAGGCATTAGAAATCCTTCATTGAGAGGTATAATGTGCTGAACTGAATTTCCTGACTTGAATTTGTGCTTCTTTTGCTCCAAGGCCTTCCCTCTGTGTTCTCATTTCCGGATAATTGGAACAGGCACTGATGCCATTGCCTTTGGCAAATTTCCTTCTTGTAAAGTGGTGATTGCGTGATCACAACGAGCACAGATTACTTCTTGACTGCGCCCCAAAAGAATTCAATGAAGTTGAGTTCACAATGATATTTCGGGAGGAAGATACAGTAATGCCCTGTAGCCTTGACCCTCTTTTGAACAGGAGATCTTTGTTCCATGAAATCTGGCTGACATTGAAGAATCCGTTGGGCGCAGCAATCCAGGGTATCCTTTGAACACTTGCACAGTTGCCTTCTTTCGATTTCGAAGTCTGCCTTCATGTGCCCGTGCAGCTGCAGCTTTCGGTGCTCTGTTGCACTGAATCATGTAGAAATGAGTAAGTTTGTGTATTTTGACTAGCTACAACAAATGAAATACATTATTATCATGGCTTGCCTCTGCCCACATTTGGAAGTCCAATTTCTGACCGCTGTCCAGCAGTGACTAAGTGTCCCGCACCGTACTATCACGTTTACTGGTGTGCAAATCCATAGGGAGTTGCAAAATGTAGTTTTTCCAGAGATCTTGTCAACTCTGTATCTGATCCTCTCGAATCTTAGGCCAACGATGTCAGTATACTTTGGATCTTAATTTGGTGTGAATTCAGCTGGTGCTGCACTGCAATTGTTTGATCATTGGTCAAACTTTTGCAGCTCCTGTCAGAAATGCTCTCGGTCTTAATCTCTAGTTGGTACTTTGGCTCGAACTCAATACGCCAAAATGAAGGCCTGGGCCAGTTTTCTGGGTACTGTATATCCTTGGGAGGAGTGTAGAGGGCGAACTTGTGTTGGCATGATGCTGTGTGATTTCTGTTTGATCCAAATTTGAGGTCTGCTTGTTCCACTGAGCACTTTCACATTGCAGTTTGTCAATTTAAGTTCACTTCTGATTCTCAAATCTGTAGTCTATATCCTGCAGTGCATGGCCAAACAGCATTGTCTTTGGTCCAGGGTTAATGAACTCATTGAAGAGGCTGTTTCTACCCTTCATTCTCAGGAAAACCCTAATATCTCGAAGGTCCCCGCCAAGATCAAAAAGCACACTGGTCATCAACTTCCTTATCACACTGTTCAATGTTGTTTCTATGGGATATCTCACCTGCATGGGAAGCTCACCAGGATCAACAACTCCGCTGCATTATACAAGTCTATGACATCATCAATCCTTTAACTTACCTATGTTTCTATTTATTTCACGATTTGTTATAACTCTCAACTATTCGCTATAAACCATATATAATTGCCTACCTACATAATATCTTCTTTTGAAATTGTACATTGTTTCTCAAAATCTCAACCTGTTTCCTAATGACTGTGCTTGCATTAACATGTGCCAAGCAGAGATACAGTTGGCAGTGTGACACACCATGACAAAAGTTTTGCAACTCCCTGCTTTTGGGTCCTTGACATGTGGCTTCCTTCTAAAAGAATTCCACAACACTCTACCAGAAAAACAACTTGATAAGTGTCTAGCCACAATACTGATCTAGTGATTTCTAAAGTTAGATCAGGAAAAGGTGCTTCCAATCTACTATAAATGGTCAATTTGTTCGGAATTTTGCAATACCAAGTTTGTGATACTTGTAAGAATACTTTTCTTGTGACCCAAGTGTGCAGTGGTAATGCCGGACACCTTTTGGAAAACCCATCATAACAATGGTCTTAGCACTTATCTCAATTCTGCAGTTCTTAGCACATATATTTTGAATTCTTGAACAACTGCACTGATCACCACACATTTCGGATGCAAGCAACATTAACACCCCTTATGCTCCAGCCCCCACCTTCTTCATGGATGACATCACTTTTGACTCCCCAATGAACAGGTGGATTCAGTCAAATGTCAGAAGTTAGATTAATCAAACTCTCACTCAATCAACCTGTACACAAGCTGGATTACATGCCAGGCTTGCTCCCTAGCCATCTTATATACAATGGTGGTCCACTCCCCAACTTTCCCTACATCAGCTGTTGTGCAACTATAATCCCATTCTGGTCAACCCCCAGCTGTGCTTTGTCTTCACAATAGAGGAAATATTCAGTAAGCCTGATGTCAATTTGGTTATGAGTGCCATATTGAGGACAAGTATCATATCTTTGTTGATCACCCATGATCCAACTTAGTTAGGTCAGAGACCAAGATAGAGGTGCATCACAGCCAACAAATGTTTGGAATCTCTGGAGAAGAAGCTGATATCTCAGTAAACTGTGTCTAGGACATGATCCCCATCCTTGGTGGCACTCCAATGCTGGAGATCAGATGCCTTGTTCAGTATCTTGCCTCAATTTGGCATCTATTATCCATCCATCTTGCTGGGTGTATTTGGGGCCAACTCCAATACATCATGGCCAGAGAAGTAGGCTTGCAATTTTTCTCTCTTCCCCAGGATCTAGAATGCATATTTTTCTCCATCACTAGAGAGAATGGCAAGACTGGCATACTTCTGATCAACCTCTTGAGGTGTTTTATCATCATTTTGCAGCACCAAGCCCTCCACAATATAAATCAATGGTTAAACAACCAGCCTTTTCCTTCTTCCCAATGTCTCCTCAGATCCAGATGTGATAGTAGGGTGGGCAAGATTCTGGCAGCTCTCCTTGTTGAGTAGACAGGTGATGACAAAGTTAGTGCGAGCTCTGCTGGAGCAACAGCATCAATGAGGTGATGATGGTGTAAGGGGATGACCCTGTTGAGTAGCCCTGGTAGGTAACTCTGACTATATGTGGTCTCAGTCATAGGGATAGCAGTGTCTTTAGCATTACCAACTGACCAGCTGCCAAGCACCTGCATCTTCTGGATAGTAGTAGTCAGCCCTTTGTAGTCATTGGATCCTATTCTCCTTTCAACATATTGTTGGTATTTACTACTTAAACCCCCGCCATGGCAGACCACAATGCTTCTCTGGCAAACCCTGGTGCTTCCCCTGGTAGGGCCTGTTATTTCCCCAACCCCAGCTGATGACCCAGGTAATCCCAATACATCTTCAGGTCCCCTGGCAAACATCATGTATCCCAGGTCTGCATCAAAGCATCACCATGGCCCACCCACAGGTCTTGGGGCATTCCCTGTACCTGGACAATTATAACCAACACCTGTCAAATCCATGCAGTCTCAACAAGCTTAGACCTTTAGATCCATGGCCCTGGAGAAGGTTCCTTGTCAGTATTTAGGTCATAGAGTAATATCAGTTATGGTTGTCTTGATGTTACCTATGTTTGTGCCCAGTTTTGTCTTGTGTCCTGATTCTCATGTTTCTCTGTATCTTTCCAATTCTATCTTGTTTTGTCCACATCTTGTCTTGTGCCTCTCAGTGTCCTGGTTCTATTCTCCAGTCTCCCAGTTCAACCATAAGTTTCCTGGTTTATTCTCAAGTCTCCTGGTTTATTCTCAAGTCTCCTGGTTTATCCTCACATCTCCTGGTTACTCTGATCTTATCTGTTCCATTATACTCTTGGACCCTGTTCTGAACCTTCCTGAGTTCTCATTCCTTAGTCCCAGTCCTCCTCTTGCTTGTGTGACCCCCATCATCCTGCCTCCTTGATGGCCCCCCCCAGAACTCCATCCCTTGTGCCCTGGCACTTGCTGTCAACACACACAGCCCCTTAGACATCTCTGGAGCTTCCCAGACTTCTTCTGCCCGCTTCCCTGGCTCCATCTTGGTATTTCCCAACTTCCAGAGTAGAGTTCACCTGGAGTACTTGAAGGTGCACATAGTTGTTGTGTCTGCCTAGTGAGGACTTGCCCAGCAGATCTGAGCCCCTGTAGTTGGTGGAACCTGACAGGTCTATTCAGCAAACTGACTGTGAGAACCTCCAGTGTCACTTCCTTGCCTAGCTTGCTGCACTTTCCCCCTTGCCCAACTCTTGGTTGCCCCCATGTCCCCTTGACTCTTGCTCATTGCTTGTGTCTGCCTGCTCCTTCCAGGTTTATCTGCAGAGTGTTTATACCCTTGCAGCTGGTCTCGTAGGAAGGGGGGGACCAGCATTGAGGATAACAATAATGTCTTCATCAGATGTGGGGACATTTATTTGCAATAAGACAGTTGGCTAAGGAGCATATTTCTCCAATCCAGGCTTCTATGGTTTGTTCCTTCTTCATAGAAGTGGTGATAAAGACACAGTGGAATGCAAGGTGACTACCAAAGCCATGGGCACAATTATTCTTGCCAAGGTTCTCCCAGAGGGCATAAGGGTTCAGGTCAACCATATCAACAAGTTGAGCATCTTCCACACCAATATTAAGAATGCTTGAGCCTCAGCCATCCTCTTCTTAATCATCTTCAAATCCTCAGCCTGAAAATCATCCAGCAACACCTTCTCCTCAAACATATCTCAATAATCCTGTCAGACAAGTACAACCTTCATATGCATTGACCTTTTAAGATAATTTGTATTGGAGAGCTGGGGAAAACAAATAGAACCATCTAATGATGACAAGTTAATAGTGGCCAGAAAAGACAACAAAAGTAGAGAGCAACAAAGAGAAAAGCAGTAAGTCATGTTTGGAAAGCTCTTCAAAATTTGGTGCTTCTGACACAAGACATGTTTTAGCCTCTGGGTGTCAGGGGACTGTCCATGCCAGACCACATTCTCATTTCTCTTATTCCAAGCTGTTTAGTCATCCCCATCCTCCCATCTTCTGATGACAAGTACTTTTGCCCCAGGGCTATTTGATGGTGCTACTTTGGTGTGGTCATGTTCGAGGAGGGTGGAGATTGGGGCCGATTACAATGAACTTCCATTTTTGGATTGGACTCTGAACCTAGTTGTTGTTGAGTGTTTTTCCTAGAAGCTCTAGAGTAAATCTTCCAACCACTGGCATTGGGAATCCTTCAACTTGTTCTCTTTGGATCCCCCTCTGCCAGGTGAGTAGCTAGACATCTAAAACCTCTGGCAGACACTGAATATACTTTAGGTCTCCCTCTGCCAGCTGTGTGACTGAGCCCCAGCCTCCAGAGGTTGCCCTTGCACTGGGGGGCAGATCTGAAATTCAACCTTCATGGGGAGGGTATGAAATTTTGCCTTTGTAGGGCATGGACCAGACATTCAAGGTATTTGTGAGGATGCTGAACACTTGTGTTGGGAAATCAGACAGAGAACCCAGAAAGAAGTGGAGTATGCATTGTTATAAGCATTGAGAAGGATGTAGTTACTACAAGATCTGTCTATCAGTCATCACAATCAGGTTTATACTCTGATTTGGTCATTTCCAAGCATTTATGTGAGCTCATTATCTACAACAAGAACATGAGTCAGAGCTTTATCTGACTCCTGTTGGTACCTGTCTTGAACATCTTGACTTGATCACTACATACTTAGTGGTAAGGTGATTGTGTGGGGTTTTACTATGCCATTAGAAACCTAGACCACAGTTTTGTATATGTAGAGCTGATACACCAGATGATACATCGGATGATGATAAATCACATACCTCTTGAAGAACATTAGCAATGATGTACTTGAATTCTGGCTATAATCACTGGTAAAGAGGGTAGATGGGAAGAAAATGGCAAAGTAATGGATCAAATCAGGTAAGCAGCCCATTCAGTAGCAATTGTTGATTTGGAAAGGAATACTGCAACAGCTGGAGGGTTAGGAAAGGATTTTAGGAAGCATTTTGTAGGAATAAACTAATGAACTTGCCATCAGCTACAAAGTGGAGCATAGCATTGGCCAGTTTTTATTTTCTTCTCTTTCTTCACATGAGAGCATGGACTTTTCTTCTCATTTCATATCTGGCAAGGGGTGTGCCAGATTTAAAGTCATGGCTCATTAGCTAATCCAGTCACTCAAGGTGAAAAAGAAAAATTGGAAGTTACCTGAGCAAGGGTCCTGGGTGGCTCTGAGCTTGCTTCAAAGAGTAAATTTTCAAAAGAGAAAGTAGTTCAATACAAGTTCACTATATTTCAATAAAAAAATAGCTGGAAATATTTATATTGTTCCGTGTGCCTCAATTACTGATTGCATGATGGTCAATCAGCCCACTGGCTGGCACAACAATTTATGAACCAGTTAAGATATATTTATACCTGCCAATATGACTTGCTGATAGGTCAGGATATTGCCATCTCTGCCCAGACTGTCCACCTCCAATGTGGTAAGTCACTTACTGGATGTAATCATCTTATTTGTTGGGTTCAAGCTGGAACCAAGGAATTGGATGGGCAACACTTGCTCGTTGTCAGGGCGGCAAAGGTCGCGTACTAGTCATCATATGTCGTATTTCCTTATCTGGAAGCGTACTCGATCATATAATTAGTTAGTTCAGACATTTACCTCTGGAAAAAATTATCAACTCTAGGTTCTTTTTGGGAAGCCGGCACACCCTGTATATCTGGCCCAATGATAGTATATATGGAACGATCACTGAACTTTAACAAAGTATCGATATCAATCATCTCGACATCGCAGGTACATCGGTCTGTACGCTCAGTTTGTTACATAGCTTTTCGAAAAGAGATCTTCAATATACTCTAATATACTCTGGCGGGTACAGCTGAATCGTGAAAGTATAATTCGTACAACCATGATCTCGACATTTCCAAGGGCAAAGATGACCATGCTTGAAAAAAAGAGTTTCGATATTAGCTTTATACCTTATAGTCAATCCCACGTATTAGCCACGATTATTCCTTTGCTCTAATAATCTCTACGCCAGGGAAGTTCTTGTACGCGCTAAGCTCTATACGCATTATTCTTATCAAATGCGCCCTTTCAAGGCGTCATTGTCGACGAATACGACACCCGCTTTGAGATATTTTCTAATTAGGAATATAGACGGTTCGATTGACCACCCTATATATCTGTTCGTCGTCTCTTCGGAACATACTCCTGCGCTTACAGCCGTCTCTACCAGGTTGAACTGATATATATATCGCTGGAGATTATTTGTCACGCATATATCCTCATCCTTCCGGAAACTACATTCTCACTAAGACCCTACCGATCATTGGGGCATCGTCGTTTGTACATACCCTTTATATATATGTAAGTGGCGCTATGCGTTCTCTCAACTCCGTCTGAGTCCTGAACTGAACATTCCTCCTTCTTATCCGAAATACCTCTACTGCCTGAAGTGGTGGTACTTTACATGGTGGTGATCACTCACAGCTGACGCTGAAACGAAATACTTTGATTGTACCTGGAACTACATATTGGGTAACCACACCACCGTGTGGATCCACATACTGACTGATATCCGGTATTTGTAGAATCCACTGCCAGCTTCCTTCTAATTACTACTATTCTGACACAAAATAGATGTATAATTGGTGAGAGGTCGTCGTTGACTTCGAGTCCGGCTCGTGGAGCGAATTCCTCCCGAGCCTGCCCTTAAACTGCAGGACTTAGCATAGATCTTTTAACTATTTCTTCGTCGATCTCCTGTATTAATTAGTGTTCCTTTTCAGACGTGTTCTCCTTACGACTGTACATTGGATGTACAAATGCTCTGTTATTGTTCAACCGACGCCGGCATTTGACTTGCAATCAATCTGGTCATTCTGTGGCACTTTATTTGCACTTGCAGGCAACAAGAGTTCATAGACGAAAGGCCTCGGCCTTAACGTAACTATCTTCTATTCTTGTAACTTACTCAAGAATCCCACACCTGTCACAGAGGCGCCATGAAGACAGCCGTCGTTTGGGGTTCCATTTTTCATTTCGTCTGTGGATCGAGGTGTTTAGGACTTTGTTTATGACGATCAATCATAACCAGCGAAGATAACTTCAAGGTCTTCTAACAGTGAGATGTGAGTATCTTGTCCTCGACCAATCTACTTGTCTTCTCCTGGCTAATCTAGGCAGTCCTCAATTTGACAACCATATAGCCCTGAATAATCCTACTCATAATCATTATTCAAGGCAGAATTAGGCCTGACCGATTTGCCTGAAAACATTCTTCTGCGGAAATGACGTTCAGGTCGGATACCCGTCTCGCCCTCCCTCCAGAACTCATCGGGCTCGTTATCGATGCAACTGCCAAGGACACAGAGACTCTGAGAGTCTTATCTGTCGCCTCAAAGTCCTGCCTCCCCCGATGTCGAAAATATCTCTTTCGCTCAATTGAATTTTCCACAGATCGTGGCGAAGATATTCTTGCCGAGCGTCACGAAAGTCTTCGATTTATCATTTCTCGGGACTCACGAGTGCCGACGTACGTTGAAAAACTTCTTCTTCGAGACATTGAAATATCCCGCACTCCGTTGTCTTGGATGATTACCAATACGCGATTTCACGAAACACTCGACCTTTTAGGACCACATCTCAAACACTTCACCTTCATCGCGGACGACTACGACTGGGATAGTTTCCCTGCCACTCTGAAACTGGCCTTTATGTCCATTTTCATGTCGCCGTACCTGACATCCATCCGTCTGCAAGGACTTGGAACTATTCCCAGAGCATGCTGCGTTGCGTTTGGTTCCCAAGTCGCCGACTTGACCATCGTAGCCTCCAATTTTATCGACATAGTAGATTCTGATCTTCCTGTCGTTGAAGGCAGCCTTATTCCTCAAAACTTGTACTGGCTTCATCTGGAAGACGTTGACGAGAGGAGTATCGGAAACTTGCTCGATTCTTGGATTCCCGTTCCATTCCAGGGTCATGACCGACCACTCTTCCCCGTCCTTACCGCCTTGAGCATTGGTCCTACGCACGAGGATGCTCTAGGCCCTATTTGGGAACTCGTTCAAGCAGGGAGGGAAACCATCCAATACTTCAACTGGGACTACGCCTATGGAAGTCAAGGTACGTTGACTATCAGGATCTTTCTCGTAGCATTGTTCACGCGATATTTGACACGTAGCACGGCCGTTCAACACGCGCAGTCTAAACCTTAGCATACTCCAGCAGCTTTTTGCGATCAAATATGAGGTCACTTTCTACCCGGACGATGAAGTTGAAGCAATGCCTAACCCACCTGATCATTTCAACGGCCTGATCTACTTACTCGAAACAGTCAAGCCCGGTACTATTCAACATGTTGATCTCAAGGTTGACTTCAGGACCTTTGGCGATGTGGTAGAGTCCCTGCAATGGCATGACGGATGGAGCGGTTTGGATCATGTCCTTGCGTCGGATTCCTTTGATCACGTTGACCAGCTCATTCTGCAGTTGGATATTGAGACATTTTCCAGTGAGGACGACATCGGTATTGACACCGACCTTACGGCAAGAAAGGCAGAAATAGAGATCCTTCTTGAAGCGCGTCTTCCATCACTATCAACGATGAACTTCTATATATTCATCCTTACAGTTGAGCGTCAAAAGATATAATTACGGGGCATGGCGAACTGGTTATACGAGCAAGATCTAATACAACAAATTTCATAACGATAGACCCTTTCGAGTCACCTGCGCTTAGTTGTTTGTTTGATCTCTAGGACATAATTTTATCTGAATTGTTTGACTTACCAGGCCCAGCAGCCCATCATACGGTATGGCCCTCCCCGCGGCCACCGCTATCTGTTGTCTATCTTCTCATCAATGCTCTTGGTGATACGGCGGTCTCCAGCTTGAGACAAGAGGGAATATAAGTCCGAAAAACATTAGATTATAAAAAAAGAGATATATCGTACAAAAGGCTGAAAACTGTAAGCCGATAACAACGTCGAAAACTGTAGACGTGGACGTACCTCAGGGAAGTATAAACTCCTGCACGAAAACAACGAAAAAACTGGGCCAAAAAGCCAGTCTACGACCAAGGGGTCTCCAAAAATGAAATAAAACATATCGGGTCGAATTTTTTTTTAACGGCGAGCTGGCCTACTACCTACCTATCTGCTGACTAAGCTACCTTATCACCGGCATCCATCGAACCGTCAACCGCACATCTCAAGTCTCGACGTCGTTTTTGTTGGGAGACATTCCACTAAGCCGCGCGGCTTAGTGGAATGTCTCCCAACATAAAGTAAACCCGACCCATCCGGTCGGTGGATACCCCCCTCTGTCCTGGAATCACCAGGGTCGGTAACCGCGCGCTCATGATGTTTCTCCCAACCCATAATCAAATTTGGGCTCAAAGGCTTCATGCCAGGATATTGCCACTACTGGGGGTCGATCTGCCGTCATCTGGGTCAGTCGGGTTTACTTTATGTTGGGAGACATTCCACTAAGCCGCGTGGCTTAGTGGAATGTCTCCCAACAGTTTACCACCACTACGTTTGTTGCCCTGACAAGCATTACATATCCATGCGTTGACTCTATGCTCAAGGTTGACACAGTGTAGATGATACTTTCCATAGACTGATGAGTAAAACATCCAAGTTTGGACAATTTCGGGGCTTAACCCATTGTGTTTTCACAGCCGTCATGTCTACAGTGAATCACTTCACTCTTCTCGACATCAGAGACCACAAAGCCACACACACTCTGCCAACAAAAAATCAATTCCTTTGTCTTTCTCTTCCATCTGTTTTGTGTCACAGGACCCTCCTGATCAAAACTCTCACTGATTTCTGCTTTTATCAGTCAATAGCTTCCCATTTCTCCCAGGTATCTTCACCATCCTTGACACAACCTCAAGGATCACCTGAAAATGCAGCAAGGGGATGATTGATATATGCAGTCTCCATTGTTGTTGGTAAGGCTTTGATCTTTTTTTTTTCAAAACATAGATAAAAGTTCAATAGCATTCAGGCATGCTGTTGAATGGAGCAAATGTAGAGGTTTATCAGATTATCTCAAGGATAAAGAGGTTGAATGAACAGATGGTGGTGCAGATACTGTAGGCTCAATATGAGGAGCTTTTGGTGCAAAGAGTTCTGAAGCCTTTTTTGAGATTTAACAATGACTTGAGTCATGTTCCATTTTTTGAGGTTTTCAGTGCATTTCTTGCTGCCTTTATGCACCTTCTGCCAGTTTGCAAGGCCAGATTTTCCAACATTGATTTGTGTATGGCAATACAGACACACAACATGATTATTAGCATCAACAGTAATTTTCGATCCATTGATTTCTGACTATGTAGACAAGCTTAGCGGTATTGATGTGAGCCATAAATAGAGGACTATACTGTCTTATGTACTCTTTAGAGTTTCCTTTGCAAGAAAACACATCCCTGAAATCAACTTTGTATAGAGGGATTTGCCAAACAATTTCCATTTATGGATAGCTACCCATTACCTTCCAAAAAATTACCAAGGGGCTAGGCCCTTGACCTACCTACAGTCATGGACAAGCAAACTCAACAAATTTATTTATCCCTTTCTGCAGAGATAGTCCATCATTCACCTGTCTCTATTAATCCAGAAATATGAAGAATAGAACCCAATGGGTCAATTTCCACAAGCAGATTTTCCAATACTGTCTGGGTCAGAAATTTTGACCTAAAAATTTTGGCCACCTAAAATAAACAATGGAAAAATCTGAAAAATAGCACAATCAACTCCTTTCAATGAGTTGAATCCTATCATAGAATATTTAACAGTTCTGATGTGTCTATAAGATAGAAAAAATCATTAGTTTTCCCCATAAATAGAAGTTCACACTCTGTAGAATTACAAGTGATTCTTTGCATTGAACTGCTACATAGCACCATTGTAAACTATGAAGCCTCCTAAGAAAAAACAAAAGAGGAACATAACAGGTCTACGAAATCAGCTCAAACCAGATGTAACTACAACTGAAGCCTTGCAAATGCCTCTTGGAGACCCAATCTTAATGACACCATTAAAATCTCCTTTGCCCAACTTGCTGATGGTGGAAAGGATCCTGATCAGGACTGGGAACCATTGGCACAACTTGATAGCACAAAAGTGTGCTGGAACTCAGGAGATGAGGAATCAGATGAAGATGAAGATGAAGATGAGAACTTAGAGGATCAGGACATTTTCTGTGATGAAGAAGTGTATTATAGGATGATTAAGATGTCCAAAATGTTGGGAGATGATCCATGGGATGAGGACTGGGATCCAAAGGATTTATGAGTAGCAAAAAAACAGGTAAGTATCCTACAAGAAAAATGGAAGAAAAGGCCACTCAAGTATTGCAGCATGGCCCAAAACCTATAAAAAAGGTCCAGATGTGGGCAGTAAATCTGCACAAACTCAGTAGCAATATTGAAAGGAGATTTCAAGGCAGCAAAATCTTGATGCCTTCATCTCATGGCAGTCACATATATCAGATGTGCAACCTGAACTCCTCGAGATTCCAGCATAGTCTCTATGAAGAGATCCTTGCATCACTTGGTCACACCTCTCAAAAAGCCACTCTGTGAAAGGACTGCTTGATGATGGCTCCTCAAACTTGGCTGGACATGCACTGTATTGAGAAAGGGAGTTATATAGATGGCCATGAGAGAGCAGATGTGGTGGAATACCACAATAAGGTCTTCCAAAATTGGCAGAATTTGAGTGGCACATGGCTCAGTATGAAGGTCCAGATATGAAGAAAATTGAGCCTAAACTGCTTCTGGGTGAGAGGGAAATAATTGCAGAGTTTCAGGATGAAACATGCTGCCAAGCAAATGATTATTTGTCTTCTGCCTGGTCAGTAAAAAAAAATAATATGTAGTGTTGTATTATCATGAATTGTTTTTGCTTCTAGGCTTCAATAAAACCAACAGATTCTGTATAAAAAAGGGTGTGGATGCCTGATTCAGATTTCAGATTTTATTGAGGAACCCAATGGTCATCTTGTGGTTCAGGATGAAGATGGCAGAATCACTCAAGGAGCCCAAAAAGTGATATATCCAGGCACCAATGGCAATCCATATTGGGGCTGTAAGCAACTCATCGAGCAGGTTAAAACTCAGGCAATCCTAGTTTTTGAGGAAGCACATCCAGGTTGCCAGGCATTCTTTGATCAATCATCTGCACATGCTGCCCTACCTGACAATGCCCTCAGAGCCTTTGAGATGAATAAGAGTGATGGGGGCAAACAACATTCTCAGAAGGACACAGTTGTCCCAGATTCTAATCCTGGTGCACTATTCCATAGTCAAATACAGAAGATAAAAACTCATGATGGTTGCCAAAAGGGGCTTTAGACAACACTCAAGGAACATGGGTTCAATGTGGCTGGGATGAAAGCAAAGTGTTCACCTGTTGCCCCTTTGAAAATACAAATTGCTGTATGGCCCAACTTCCCAGCAAACAAGATGACTTTGCAAATCAAATCTTGACCTTGGAGACTGATCAAAGAGGCTGTTCATGAATGTATATTCTTACCAAAGTTTCATTGTGAATTGAACCCTATTGAAATGGTCAGTCTTCTGTTTATGATTGATCATACATTTAACTAATTGGTAGGCAGTATTGGGGATGGGTGAAGTACTGCTGTCATCAAATGCCAAAACCAAAATTCAAAGATGCCAAGCATGCAGCATCTGATGCACTTAATACTTGCCCTGTCAATGTCATTTGGCACTTCATGAACCAATCTTGACAATTATGAGTGCATACAGAATTGGGCTTACAGGAAGGCCACAGCATGGGCTGTTTGGAAGCAGAACGGTCATAGAACAGTTTCCCAGACTGCCATGATGTATCTTGATGTCATCATGAATGTTTGAACCCTATGATATGTTGTTAGTTTTAGCCTGAAATTTTTGGCCACCTGAAAGGCTCATGGGAAAAATACCAGAAGTGTGTTTTTGGAGATATTTTCATGTCCTGAGTCTGAATCTGAAGTCAGATTTCAGAAATTTTCCCTTGTTTGGCTGCTAGCAAATTTGTCAAGTTTGCTTATCTGAAACTGTACCCAACCTGATATGACAGATTCACTATGTGACCACTCCTTGTCTATGATGCCAGGAAATCAACCATCAAGGATTGATGGCAGGGCACAGGGGAAGTGGCAGTGCAACATAGCTAAAAGCCAATCTCGGATCAACAATTCAAGATCTGTTCCTTAGGCTATGAGCTCCATTTCCCCAATCCAGAACCAGTCTCCCCTCCCATCAACCACCTTTGTCAACTCAAAACACCTACAACATTGTCACCACAGAAGGGACAGAGTCTTGGAAAGATAATAAGCTGGGAAGTTGGAAAAGAGGGAAGAAAACTGACTATGGCTGCCAAGACTTGACCATGCAGTACCACAATGCCCAGCCCACCTGACCAGTTGACCACATGCCTGGATAACAACAAAAACATGCAGAAAAGGACTTGGTCCATATGCACTGGAGGGGTATAAAGAGAGAGGAGATTTGGATGGTTTGGGGGAAACAATTTACTTGCCACTGGCTTTTCAAATGAATCCACTATAAATTATACAATCTGTTTGAAGTATGAGTGCATGTAAACAAGCCCCACAAGCATAGTGAAAAGGAGTTGGATTTCATCTCAAAGATTGGTTCAATTCCTTTTGAACCTCTCTTACATAAATAAAGACATTGATTTTGCATCATCTGGAGCACACTGCAAGGGGCTTCCTTGCACAAAAAACTCACTTTTTGGGCATCCAACAGGAGTCTACCCCCAGAGATACTACCATTAGTTTTGCTCCACCCAGTTCTTGGCCTGGTTCACCTATGATTACTACACCAAAGGTTAAAAAGACCATTACTCCTAGGAAAAGGGAAATGAGAGCTACTAGTCAAGTTACTAGGCTTTATCTACCTAATACTCAGAAGAAGGAACTTTGTGCTGAGAAGAAATAGCCTACTTCACAAACATCTTTATCCACTGCCATTGTGTCTGTTGTTAAGACCAAAAGCATGGAACAAGCTACAAGATATAAGACACCATTGTCTGACAGCAGGAATGCACCCAAGTTTAAACACAGTGAGCCTCTGAGGTTTGTGTGAATGAGTCTCTGGTGGACAAATTCATGATATGCTTTATCAACCTTTACTGATGCCATATAGGAAAGCCTTATCAACAGATATGGCCATTATAAGGACCCTGCTAGGAACAGACACAAGGATGACTTGTCTGAAGCTCTCTCAGTAGTAGCAGCCCTTATGGATGGATTAATTGTGAGAAGTCCCAGAGGGGAGTTTATAGAAAAGAAGGGGAGTACTCAGAGACAACTCAAGGAGGAAGAAAGTGAGGAAAGATGGCTCACTTACAAGGTTCCATGGTAACCATTGGGAAGCAGGTTGGCAGCATACAACATGCCATGCAAGCTTTGCAAAATAGTCAAGTATACTTGTGCAATGCCTTTCTGACTACTGGTTGTCACAATGGACCTCAAATTGGCAGGTCAGCTCAAACTCTGCACTCATCTCCTGGAGGCAATGATACATACTGCTGTTATTGCTGGGGAGACTGGGCATAGGTTCTTTTTGATCATTTATTACATGCATGAGGTAGTTGGCACCTTTGTTGCACAGTACTACAGACAGGTGGGCTTACTACAAGGGCCACAGAATCCCTTGCCCCCATGTACATGAAGAATGAGTGGGTCAATGCTTCTGAATGCTGTTCAGACTACACCCAGGCATAGGATTGCAGAGTGTGAACATGTAAAAATGGATATACAGAAGTGTTGGATCATCTTGGAAGTAGGAGGAACTAGAATGAGAATGCCTAATAGATCTTCTTTACCTAGAGAGCCTGCCAGTATCTCACCCCATGATAGAATAATGATGATCAATGACAAACAAGTAGGATTGTATTTTTGATGACACTCCAGAGAATCCCACATGCTCTACCTATGTTAATGCCACTAGAGATACTAGGGATCATATGCTGGAACATATTCAACACAGTGCTTCAGATTGTCTGGGGGACCCGGAAAGAGGGTTCAACAAGACTAAGCTACTGGCTGTGTTGGTGAAAACCAGGAATACCACCAGTTCTAATGAAGTACAGTCACAAAAGCCTAAGGATTTTTAGAGGGCTCAGTGAAGGCAATAAGGAAGGAGGCTGCTTAACCAGGAGAATCCTGATTCCCAGAGAGACCACCTCTAAAACCCTAAAAAGAAAAGCTAGCTCTGGTGATACCACCTAGAACAGCACCAAAACTGGTTCTACCTTTTAAAAGGTGCCAGCCCTCAATGAGGATCATAGAGCATCAGTGCAGGACACTAAAACAGATTCCCTTCAAGGAACAAAGAGAGAGTTGGAGAAGACAGTTGAAAAGATATGGGACACTGCTACATCATTTCTACAAAGGAACAGTTGGAAGTAGTGCCAGGGCTAAGAGGCAACAATACAAAAGTTGTCTTTCAAGGCAGTAACTAGGTGCAGGGACTCTCATGTCCCAAAAGCAGCAGTCCAAGACCAGACTGTAGGGGAGAAGAAGCCACCAGACCTTAGAGACTGAGACTGGTGAAGTAGTGGTTTCTGCAATGAGGGACACTGGCTTTAGGGAAGAGGAGTTGAGAGATGTCTATGTCAGGTTCCACTGACCTCAGGGGCTCAGATCCACTGGGCAAGTCCTTACTAGGCAGACACAGCATGCTACACATATAAACAGTGCTCCAGCAAGCTCTAGACACAAGGGATTGACAAGGCAGGGCCTAGATAGTGAACCAAGTAAGTCTGGGGAGCTCTGGGGGTGTGTAAGGGGTAGCATGAGCAAGAAGTGAGTGCTGGGGTGTGGGGGATGGAGTTCTGAGGGTGGCTATCAAGAAGCTGGGGATGTCAGGGGCCACACAACTAGAGGGAGTGGGATTGGGGTTGAAGGGGGACCAGATGCTGAGTGATTGGACCTTGGGGAGAACTGGAACTGTAAGGGCAACCTCTGGAGGCTGTGGCTCAGTCACACAGCTGGCAGAGGGAGATCCAAAGTATATTTAATGTCTATGAGAAGTTTTAGAGGTCTAACTACTCACCTGGCAGAGGGAGATCCAAAGAGAACAAGTCTGAGGATTCCCAATGCCAGTGTTGATAAAATTAACTCTGGAGCTTCTAATAAAAACACTACCTAACACTAAGTCCGGAGTCCGATCCCAAAAGTGGAAGTTCATCTTAATCAGCCTTGATTTCCAGCCTCCTGAGGTGTAGCCACTCCAAAAACTAGCACTATTGGATAGCCTTGGATTGAAGGTACTTGTCACCAAAGGATGGAAGGGTGGGATGCAAGGATGGCTCAGAATGAGGGAAACAAGCATTGGGTCTGACTTGGTAAAGTCCCCTAACATCACCCCCTCTAGAGTGCAGCATCCCAATGCACTGGATAGAAGAAGTTATGGATTGCTTGGTCTGCCACAGAGATGAGGTAGATGCCTCAAACAGCCTTTGGGGCATGGCAGTGTCTGTGGTAGAAGTACTGGATCAGAGCTAGTGCATGTATATTTGCCTGCAGTTTCCAAGAGATGTCTTCAATGCCATATCCTTTCCACTTCACCTTGAACTGTAACTTCCCACAAACACTCTACTGTCTAGTACTTCCTCCACCTCATACTTCTCCTTGTCATTGACCAGCACTTGTGGTGGCAGTGGCCTGGAATGGGATCCTCTGGAGCTGGGAATAGCTTGATGGTATTAAAGACTGGGTGCAGTTGATGCAGACTTGCAGGAAACTTCAGCCAATTGGCTAATGGACCTATCCATTGTTCCACCTTGAACAGCCCCAGGTGGCAATGGGTCAGCTTCTGTGATGGTCACATTGTCTTTATGTTGGAGCTATCCAGGTAGACACAACCTCCAGGCTTGTACACAGGGGCTGGTGTCCATCATTGATTATAGTACTACATCATGTCCTCCTTTGCTTTTGCTAATGCTGGCTTTGCCTCCTCCTGTGTGGTCTTCATTCTATCCACAAACTCATTTACAGAGTCCTTTTCAGAGGGTTGTGCTTGGGGCTCACAGCCCATATGTGGGTGTTGTCCAGTGTCCAGGAAGAATGGAGTCATCTGTGTGGAAGAGTGAATATGGTTGTTGTGCTGCAACTCAGCATCTGGCAGGTGCTTATCCCAGTCATCCTGCCTCTCATTACAGAACAGCTACAAGTACTGTTCCAGTTCCTGGTTCATATGCTTGGTCTGTCCATCTGACTGAGAATGATAGGCTGTGGTTGTGTGGAGCTTTACCCCTACAAAACCATAGAACTCATGGGTGAATTTCACCACAAGCTGGGGGCCTCAATCTGAGACATACTCACTGGAGAGACCATGAAGCCTCCAGACATTCCTCCAATACAGACTGGTGGCTCCCAGGGCTGAACAGGTGGTGTGAGTAGGGATGAAATGAGCTTGCTTCCCATAAAGATCTACCACCACCATAATGGTATCATATCCATGAGCATCTGGAAGTTTGACAATGAAGTCCACTGAAGCAACACTCCAGTGGCCAGCAAGAATTGGGAGAGGGTGGAGTTGGCCCATGGGTGCCTGATGACAAGGTTTAGTGCAAAGGCAGAGGTCACAGGTGCTAGTGTAAGTGCCAATGTATCTAGACATCTGAGGCCAGCAATAATTCCAGGGCACCAGTTGTAATGTCTTCCACCTGCCTGGACAACCTGCCACCCAAGAATTGTGATGCTGCTCCACAATATGCCATCAGAGTTCATGGATATTAGGCACATAGATACACCCCCAGAAGGTCAGCAGCCCATCCTGGAAACCCTACTCTTCAGCATGTACTGATTTAATTCCACTGGCACATCAGGCCTGAAGGGTGTGCTGCCTGTGCTACAGTGTCCTCCTAGGCACTCTTGCAATTCCCTTGTCAAATGTCCTTGAGGATCTTTGCCTCATCTCCTTGGACCACAACCCCTTCTAAAGCATGAATGGCAAAGAGCTCAGGCTTTAGAAGCACAATGTTGTTGTTATTGTCTGCTCCCATGCCATGATCCACTCTGCTGGACAATGCATCCAGTTTACCCATGCTTTGTCCAGGCTTGTGATGCAGTGAAAAGTCAAAGTTAGCCAGATACAAGGACCATTGAGCTTGATGCTGATTGAGTTTCTTTGCTGAACAAAAGTACTCAAGGTTCTTATAATCTGTCCAGACTTCAAACTTATGCTGGGCACCCTCAAGAAAATGTCACCATTCCTCAAAGGATTGAACAATGGCAAGCATCTCCTTATCATGAATCTCATAGTTCTGTTCTACTGCATTGAGATTCTTCAAGTAGAAGGCTATAGGATGCCACTCACCATCCTCCTTTGACTGTTGGGACAGGATGGCTCCAGTGGCAAAGTCTGAGCTATCAGCTTCCACATGGAAGGGAGAGTCATTGTCTGGGAACAGGAGGATTGGTTTAGAGGTAACAGCTTGCTTGAAGGCATCAAAAGTGGCTTGCTGTGAGGACTCCCATTGCCATGCTACATCCTTACTGGTGAGGTCAAAAAGAGGGTCAGCATGATGAGAAAAGTCCTGAATAAACCTATGGTAAAAATTAACAAAGTCCAGAAATGCCTGGACTTCCTCCTTGTTCTTTGGCTCTGGCCATTCTGCTGCACCTGCCACCTTAACTAGGTTTATCTCCACCATACCATGTGAAATGATCAGGCCTAGGTATTCAACCTTGGTCTGCTTGAATTTGCATTTTTCAGGTTTCAGGTAGAGCTAGAGCTGGCATTGGCAGAGATGTTCCAAGACAATGTGTGAGATATGGCAGTGTTCATCCAAGGTCTTTGTGTAGATGAGGATATTGTCCAGATAGACACTGTAAGAGGACAACCCCAATATGGGCACTCCAACTCGATCTGGCCTTAGTTATAGTACTCACATCATCTCTAGCATTACTGACCAACCAGCTGCCATGTCCCTACACCTCCCAGATAGTAGTAGTCAGCCTTTTGTAGTCATTGGACCCTATTTCCCCTTTTGTGATATTGTTAGTAATTACTGCTTAGCATACCTGAGCCACTTACTGCATATAGCATTAGTCATAGCATAGCCATGGATATAGTATATAAGCTGGTCAGCAGGATAGAATATCCTCTGACTGAACAATAGCAGTGTTCACCTGGTCTATCCATCAATCTGACTGTGAGAACCCCAGCATTGCTTCTGGTACTTAGCTCACTGTGCTTGCCCCTTGCTTGATTCTGAACTGCCTCTGTGCTCCTTTGACTCTTGCTTGTCACTTGTGTTGACATTGCTTCTGCCAGATAAGTCTGTAGTAGTGTTCATCCCCTCACAGACACAGACAACACCTTCTGCAATCAGATCACAGAAAATGTCATTCATCATTGTCTGGAAGTGGCATGGCTATTGGTGAGGCCAAAGAACATTACCAGAGGCTCAAAGAGTCCACAATTAGTTTGGAATACAGACTTCCACTCATCCCTTTCTTTGATATGCACATTGTTGTAGCCCCAACAGACATCCAACTTGGTGAAGTAACATGTGCCTCTAAGGTTATTGACAAGTTTGTAGATGAGTAGGAGGGGATAGCAATTCTTCACTGTCATCACATTCAAGGTTCAATAGTCCTGAACCAGACAAAGAGACCTGTCCTTCTTCTTAATAAAGAAGACTGAAGAAGCCATTGGGGACTGTATTTGGCTGGAGCTGAGGTTCTCCTGCAGCAGGAATGCATCCAGTGCATCCTGCTTGCATGGTGCAAGTGCATAGACTTTACAGCTGGAAGGTTCTACTCCAGGTATCAGCTCAATTGCATAGTCCCATTGCTTGTGCTCAGGGAGTGAGTCAAAAGATGCTTTGGGGAATACATCCTTAAAATCCTGAAGATGGCAAGGGACAGTGCTACAAAAGGGCTTGGGCTGAGAGTTTGCTGCAAATGCCTCAGCCAGCTTTGGGAAGTGGTCTGACTGGCCCTGATCTCTGCCATGGTTGGAGGTAGGCAGAGTGTTGTAGCATGAATCCTATCTATCACCTACTTCAATGGTTTCATCTGAGGACTCAGAATCCAGAGCACTGGAAAATTCCCCTACACCTCCCTCTTTCTCCTGGGGTTCACACATAGCTCCCCTAACATCCTCATGGAGGGCCTCTCTATGAGGGAATGCCAAAGTGCCTTATGTGGCAGACACATATGGCAGCATGCTCATAGACCTTTGCTCTATGTTCCTCTCTGGCCTCTTGCACAGATGGTGCAACAATGAGGGCAACAGCTCATCTTCACCACTCTCTTTGCCCAGTCAATTTCAGGGTTGTGCTCTTGAAGCCAAGTGAACCCCAAGATCATATCCTGTTTCTCCAAACTAGTGACAGTAAAAACTGCATACTCTGAGTGAGTCTGATAGTGGAGGACTAGGTCCACCACAGAGAAAATGGAGCCAGCTTCATTGGGAATACCATCAATGTTGTATACTAGGATAGGGCATATGAATGGTCAAGTGGTGAGATTGTGTTGTTCCACATATTCTGCATCAAGGAAAAGGCCAGTTGCCCCACTGTCAAGTAGGGTGACCACACTAAAAGTCTGCTGGGTGTCTGTTGTCTCCATCTCTACCTCCAATCTTAAGGAGTTGACAGAGGGAGTAGAGGCAACAATGTAATGATGAGGGAGGTGACATTCTCAGGCAGGAATTTTTTGGCATGATTGAGAGGGAACTTCCTCTGTCAAGGCTTTGACTGGGGGATGTTGTACATCAGAGAGGGTGCTTGCAGTTTTGGTCACAGAATTAGATACAATAGGGGTCATATTAGGTTAAATGGACAGGGCAGCAAAACCATTAGCACTTGGCAATGGAGGCATACAGTTCATCCATTGCTTTCCTCAAAATCCTCTTCTGACTCAAGGGGAGGGGCACTGGCATCTCCACCTTCCTCACCAAGAAGTTCCACTGCAGGAGCATCAGGAGAAGGGACTCCAGAGGCATCCTTAGCAGCAAGGAGTTGGACCAGTAATTCCTCCTGCTCTGCTGAGGCAAGGTAGTGGACTTTCATCCCTTGAGGACAGTATCAAGCAAGGTGGCCTGCCTTTCCACATTGCCAGCAAAGTAGAGGGGTGGAAGAACATTGGCAAGAAGTGTCCACATCTATGGGGATACCTGCAGCCAGGGAACAATCATCCTTGACCATACTGGTCACAATTGCAAAGGGAAGGTGCAGCAGTCTTGCCAGGGTCAAGAGGGAAGAACTCAGCTTGAAAAACACATTCAAACTCTCAAACTCATCCCAAAATGCAAAACTCCCTACCTCTCCTTTTCTTTGGAAAGATTGCAGTACATACATTGAAGTACAATCTTGCTTCATATAGGAAAGGACCTATCCAATCTTTAAAGCATTGGAGGCAAATACTTTCTGGAGGCCATGGCTAAGTCACACAACTGGCAGAGGGGGATTTAAAGTCTATTCAGTACTGTACAAGGGTCTCAACTCCTTTATTCAACTTCATATCTCCAAAACAGCCTCACACCATCAACTCAGATCTAGCCCCAAGTTATCTCCCACTCTCAATAAGTCATCTCCAGAGCTCCATACTGTACTCACTCACCCTTGTCCACTACTCACATGCCCCTATATAGCCTACCTGAATACCCTGGACCTGCCTGGACCTTGTTTCCTTGTCCTGTACTCACAGTTTCACCTGTCTGGAGCTCACAAGGGCATGGGATCATACATGTAGACATTGTGTCTGAGCCCCCATGGTCAGCAGAACCTGACAGCCTCAACCTTGGCTGGATCCATGTGTATGCTATCCAGAGTGACTATGACCCTGAGGTATTTAACTTTGGTGGTGTGGAAGAAGCATTTCTTGGGTTTGGCATGGAGGTGGTATTCTCAGAGTTGTTTCAGAATGTGGCAGACATGATGCCAGTATTCATCCAGAGAGTTTGAGTGGACTAGGATGTTGTCCACATACACAATAACAAAGATGGTGTCCATGCTGTGGAAGATGTTGTTTGTGAAGTACTGAAAGGTGATGGGGGAGTTGGTCATACCAAAGGGCATCATGAGGTATTCAAAGAGGCCATAGCAGGTGTGTAAGGTGGTTTTCCATTCATGCCCAAGGGCTATGCAGATATTGTTGTAGCCAGAGTGGAGATCTATTTTGGTGTAATCTTTGTGCCATGGATGTGGTCAACAAAGTCACTATTGAGCAGCTTGACCTGAGCAGGATGTTTTGAAACCTTAGGAGAGACATAAAACATAGTTTGGGCCATGAAATGGTCTGCTTCCACTGACATCATGAAGGTGAGTAGAGGGCCTCTGAACAATGTAAGATAGATGCTACTCTGAAGCCTCTTTTCTTGATGTGCTCACTGATGATGGGTAGGTGTTTTGAGGGAATCCTGCTGCAGTTATTGTAAGGGGATGACCCTATATGGGGACTCCACTTTATTTGGGCTTAGCCCTATGGATGTACTGGACTGGCTGCCCATCTTTCCCTGCTCTTCTCCCATCACTTAGTAGTCACCTGCCATAGACACTGGACTCTATATCTCCTTTTGTCATATTGATTACTCATTCCTTAGCATACCCAGGCTGCTTACTACTAAGCTGGTCACAAGGATAGAATATCCTTTGACTGATCAATAGCAGCATCTACCAGGTCTATCCACTTGATTGATTGTGAGCTC